>VXBC01009448.1:467244-511124 GCA_013399945.1 Ploceus nigricollis
CGCGCTGCGTTACACGGCAGCGCTTGTCATCATCACAGCGATGGTGCTCGATAACGACATGTTTGTAGCGCTGCCTGACAACAGAAGTACATCCCTAAACACTGTTCTGTCTAGACTGGGGAATTTTGCAGAAAAGCGTCACTTGTGAGCATCCCTGCATACCCCAATCCTCGGCCAAACATCTGCTCTCAAACTAACGCTGCTGCTTCGAATCGCATCGCCTTCACCTTTCATCGCGTACCACTCTCATCCTTCCATAGGGGAGACCCAATCCGTGCATTAACCCCTTCCTCGCCCCGCACCAGCGATCGGCCGCGCCCGGGGTCCCACTCCCNGGCCGGGCGGCTGGGGCGCTGCCGGCGCGGCAGCCGGAGGAACAAAGGCGCACGGCGCAGGTAAGGTTAGTGGAGTGTCGCGCCTCGCCCGCTCCCCGGGACGGGACGAGCATCCTTCCCTCTTTCCTCCCCGGCACCTTTTCGGGGCAGAGAACAGTCCTGCACCCTCTGCGTCCGGCCCCACCGGGTTGCTGCCATCCCATCTCACCCTGTCTCATCCCGTCTCATCCCATCTCATCCCGTCCCGCCCAGGACGCACCGTCCCGAACCTCTCGATGTGATTTAGGGGTTAGGGGGCTCAGCATTCCCCGCTGAACCCTGTGGTGCCATCAAGATGACAGTGCAAGGCAGCAGGTTGCCCGAGCACCTGGCTGGGGGGTGCTGGCACCGGCCTTTCATCCGCCGCTCTGACAGCATAACTCCATGTGAGATTGATTCTCTTTGCAGGGAAATAAGAAAACTCCAGTTAATGTCCATCATATTAGGAAGGAATATACAAGAATAGTATCCATACTACGGTGTTAATACAATGTGCTAATTATGTGTGTTTGCTCCAAATCAAAGCTCTGTTGTTACTGCATGAATACCTGGCTGTGAGCTGATGACCATGGCCACCCTGTTGAATATGTGCTGTGAGTTTGATTTGATGCACAGTGTTGAAGTTTCTGTATGACATTGTCATGACTGTTGCTTTGACACACTGTAAGCTGTCTGTAGCAGAAAATCTCAGTGTAAATTACAGAAAACAATTTCACCGAGGCACTGCAATATGGAAAGCTCTCAGAATAACTTACCAAACATAAGGATGTACTTAAAATTAATACATCGAGCTTTTTTTAACATTTTAATCTGTTACTGTTGTCTCCTAAGTCTCATTTCTGAACAAGACAAACAAAATGAATTTGCAGGATTTTTTTTAAAGTGTGCTATAAAATAAGTGGGTTTGTTCCTCAGGAACAGAAATGTGTCAGGCTTTCCATTGTAACACTAGTTTTCAAGGGTTTATTATTTTGCCATGGAAGCTTTAGCTTTTGGTTGTATTATAGTTATCTTTTAATAAACGATTTCATTTTACGACATGTTTTCTTTCATCAGTCAGAGCAGAATCTTGACCTGGCAGCACAAGTACCCCTGAATTAGTAAAGAACAATTAAATCCAAAAGCAGTCTGAACAGAGCTGCCAGTGTCAAGGGGTGAAGAAGGATTTCAGTAACAATTTGATCATACCTTTATAATCATCAATACTAGATAATTCGAGTTGCTTGCAGAACGAATGAAAATTTTCCAGGGCCACCAATACTGGAGGCAGTGTGGGACAGAAAGGGGAGACACCCACTTTATTGTTTAATCGGTTACTGTTATCTCCTAGGTCTCATTTTTGAGAAAGACAAAATGAATTTGCAGGGATTTTTTTAATGTGTGCTATAAAATAAGTGGTTTTGTTCTTCATGAACAGAAATGTGTCAGAGGCAGTGCAAGTGCTGTGATGGTGGCAGGGTTATTAGTTCAAGCTTATGGCATTGATTTGAAAAGATATCTTCTAGTCAGAGATGCTGCATCTCACAGGCTTAAGTAACAGAAGCCAAAGAAGAGGAGGGATAAACTGAAGGGATAAATTTGTTTACAGTCATGTGCAGTTTCTGCCATTAATCTCATCTTTTCCAGTGCTGAGCAATTCCTACTCTTTAGGGACTGGGCTCTAGCAGGTGCATTTACACAGTAGCATCATCTGTACGAGACCCCCTGGTTATTGTGCAGAGTATGGAAAACATGGTCCTGAGGAGGTGGAGAACGAGAAGGGGATGATCAAGAAAAAGAACTTAAAAGATCCTAAAGATAGATAACCCAGAGAAAATATCTTGCATACTGAAATGAAAAACGAAGGCTTGTCCTCCCATGACAGTACTGTGCTCTTTCCTTTCTCTGTTTGTCTCTTTTGTTTTCTTTTCCCCATCGTGCCTTCTCCACTGCTCCTTGTCATTTCCCATCAGGTTCTCTCTGTCTTTGGAACATCATATCCTTGAGGCAAAAACTGTATCTCCTTACTTAAGTGTAAAATGCTGCCCTGCTTTGGCACTTAGCTGATGGGAGGATGCCAGAACAGCCAAAGACTTTGATATGCTGAAATTTGCATATGAAAATGTCCACCAAAGCAGCAGCAGAGGTGTCATTAATAACAAAGTCTCCCATTCATACACACGGCCAATGTGATAAGATGGGGTGTGCAGGTATTACAGGACGGGACCCCCCCTCTGCTGCCTGCTGAGATATGAAAAAACCAAGACACAAATTGCCTCCAGTGCTCAGGTGTGTTGATACATCCCAGCAGGCAAACATCTGCATATCCTGGAGTGGTGGATAAGTCAAGATCTTAATTAAAAGAACCTAGGTGGTTAATTATTTTTTCACTTTGGGAATGCATGTTTGCCAGTGATTCCGAGTTGCTGGCCCAGGGGTGGGCTGTCAGGTTGCCTTCCCATGAAATCTGCTCTTACTTGGCTGCAGGATGATGTAGGACTGATCTTCTTCCCTCTGTGTGTCCCTACTCCCCATAGCAATAGGCAGACAGACACTGTCCAGGAGCCACGGTGCCCTGTTAGATCCAGACTGAGTGGCTTCAACCGCCCTGGTGAGATCAGTCTGTTGAAGAAACTTTCATAGTTTGAGTTGGAAGGGGACCTTGAAGATCATCCGGTTCCAACTCCCTTGCCGTGGGCAGGAACACTAGACCAGGTTGCTCAGAGCTCCATCCAGTCTGTCCTTGAATACCTCCAGGGATGGGGCACCCACCACTTCCCTGGGCAACCTGTTCCAGTGCCACACCACCCTCATGGTAAAGAACTTCTTCCTAACATCTAATCTAAACCTCCTCTATCAATTTGAACTCATTCCCTTGTCCTCTTACTACATGCTCTTATAAATAGTTTTGCTCTATCTTCTCTTGAAGTTCCCTTCAGGTAGGGGAGGGCCTCAGCTGGATCACTGTCATGGTTTAGGAATGGTAGTCCCCAGTTTAGTGTGCCCACCAAGATTCCCCAAANATCAATTTGAACTCATTCCCTTGTCCTCTTACTACATGCTCTTATAAATAGTTTTGCTCTATCTTCTCTTGAAGTTCCCTTCAGGTAGGGGAGGGCCTCAGCTGGATCACTGTCATGGTTTAGGAATGGTAGTCCCCAGTTTAGTGTGCCCACCAAGATTCCCCAAAACCACGTGCTCCTCCCTCCTGCTCCACAGCTTTTCCCCTCCCACCTGCAGTGGGATGGACTTGAGACTTGGAGGCACAAAAGGTAAAGATCATAAAGTGAGATAAGATCAATTTAGTGGAAACAGCAAAGAGATAAGAAAACAAACAGGAAAAGGAATAATATGAATGACAGAGGGTATAAGAAAAGAAATAATTTACACAGAAACCCCTTGACAATAGACAATACCAGACTGGAACGAACCCCTTCTCCCCAAAAGAGAGCCCCTTCCCCTGGCACCCCTGGTAATGACCGTAAGGTGGGAAGAATAAGCTCTGGGTCCTGGCCACACCCCCTGACAGTTTCTGCAAAAAATTAACCCTGTCCTGTCCAGAATCAGGGCAGTCACCCTGAAGTCTTCTCTTTTGCAGGCTGAACAACCCCAATTCTCTCAGACTTTCCTCATAGCAGAGGTGCTCCATCCCTCTGATCAACTTGGTGGCCTTCTCTGGACTCGCTCCAACAGGTCCATGTCCTTCCTGTGCTGGGACCCCAGGGCTGCGTGCTGCACTGGAGGTGGGGCAGAGCAGAGCAGAGGGGCAGAATCCCCCCTCCCCTGGTGCTTTGGGTGCAGCCCAGGACACACTTGGCTTTCCGGGCTGTGAGAGCACATGGCTGTGTCATGTCCAGCCTCTCACCCACCATTTTGTTCCAATGGCCTCCACACAATCATACAAGCACATTTTGTGATCTCATTATGCATAGAACAAAACAAGTTACATTCTGGCTGTTGTCACACAGACACACACACACACCAGAAAAAAAGGTCTAGAAATTATGCTGAGAGTGTTTAGTCTTTTTTAGGATTGCCTTTCCCCTAGTTTTGGGAAATTTCTAATGAGACTTGCTTGAAGCCAACTGATCTGAATGGCAGCTTTTGGCTTGGGGGGTTTATGTTTATTCAAAGTTTTTGGGCTCTTCTGCAAATTGATCAGTTGTAAAGAAGAGCATTTTTTACAAATGCAGTGACATCATCTTCCTTAAAAAGCTTCTGAAAATATGTGCCATCTGATACATTCCAAAAGAAAGCTTTCTGCTTTTCTGAAGTGTCTTTATAAACTGGAGATACTTTTTGCTTCTTGCAGGATTGCTTAAAAGTACCAGAACTACATATCCATCCCTTCAGCTTCAGAGTTTCACAAATAGATGTTTTCTTTTACTTTTTCAGGTTACACAGTATTTTTCATGCCAATGCAGCACAGTTGCACAATTATTTTTATACAGCTATCTTGGATGAGAATTGATTTTTAAAGTATCCTGGAAGGTGTTGGAGTTTGGTAATTGCCTCCTTAAAATGGAGCCTTTATCCCTTGTTGAGATGGTGCTCTAATTAATCAGAGTAGAAGATGCCAGGAAAATGATTTCTTCTTCCCTCCTCACAACAGTAGTTTTAATCTACTCATGCTGCAGAAACTCTTTCCCCAGATATGTTTTTTTCCCCTGATGATGAGAGCAGCTGAACCGAGGCAGGTACATGTCAGGTGTGATTGTGTTTATGGCTGCTGGGTGGCTTCTCGTGTGTCCAGGGAAGGCTGGCCAGCTGGAGGACATGTAATGCAGGCAGCATCATCTTAAGGATGTTTCCCTAAATTTTCTTATGCAACTGCTTTTGGATATGAATGGCTACATATGCAGTCCTGGCTCCCACTCCTTGTTATCAACCTGTGTTTGTGCTCAAGGGGTCCCTATGGGCAACTTCATCCCTGGGAATATGTGCAGATGAATGGGTTTTCTGTGCCGATGGCCCAGATCCTTTTCCACAAGGTTCTTGCAGCATCCATTTGATGGGAGAACTGCCCCTTTCTTTTCTACATTAGGTGCCATAAGGGAAAGGGAAAATTTCACATATTCCTAGTGTGTAGTTCTGTATATTTCTGTCTGTTCATTGCATGTGCTTCCTATGTAATTTTCATTTCCAACAGACTTCTTTTCTACTGGGAACACATTTGTCTGAAGTGATTTTGCCAGGGAAAACTTTGCATTACCACATATCAATAACAGCTATTAACAATAAGATTATTAGTACTTACAGTATTGATCAAAAACCAGGATTCTGCTCTCTTTTCCCTCCCCTTTGCAGATATGTCTCTCTAGTGTTGTGAGCAGCCATGTCCCAAAGAAGTTCCTTTATGTCCTTCTATCATGCATGGAGAACCAGTCAGTTTCCTTTGCTAACAAACCCAACATTTTTTTGGCTTTCCATTGTCACCTGAGCAGAAATTGTCATTGTGTTATCCCTTCTCTAGCTGTTAGAACTGAATGAGAGATTTCCTTTGAAGGTGGTACTTTCCTGTTTCTCTGATGGCCTCTGCCTTTGCCTAAAGCCCATCCTTTCTCCTCTGAGGAATGCAGGCTTGTCTTTTCCCATTCACCTGATTCCCATTGGTTTAGGGAATAGGTCTCCCTGAGCAAAGTCCATCATCAGGACAAGACCATGTGGCAAAGCCAGACTGGCCAGGATGTCTGCTTCCATTTATGAATCAGAGTTAATGAAACCCAGCACTGCTTTGTTTCCCAGCACGTTTGTCTCGCCACTTGCTCGCTGTCTGTGGATGGAGAAACGCGAGCCCTGTCTGGCCACAGCAGCAGCAGCAGCAGCAGCAGCAGCACTTGGGTTTGCTCTCCCTGTGGCCCAGCCCCTGCTCTGTGCACAGGGGACAAGAACTCACCCGCAGAGAGCCAACAGTGACCTGCAAGTGGTGCTGCAAATAATCTGACTCAGAGCATGCAGTGTAGGGAGCAAGGACTGGATCTTCCAGAGGATGCTGAGAGGGATGAAGACTTTCTGCTCGCTTTTCAGCTTGTTGAAGATCTACTGAGAAAGCTGAAAAGTGCAGTCATACCTTGTTCAGTTGTAACAGAGCATGTTTAAAGGAGATTATTTATTTCCCTGCTTAGAAAGTCCTTTTCTTTTTGTTCTTTTCTCCCACTGCCTCCCTTAATATTTTAATTTAGTGCATGTTGGTGTTACTTTTGTCATACCAGTATTGCCTTTTGGCCTAAATCCACGACATTTTTCTTGTGTTGTAACATAAAGTGAAAAAAAAACCCAGTTTTTTTTTTTTTTTTCACTGGAATTGAGCACTAAGAAACAACTTAATTGAAGTACTTCTTAAATCTGGAAATAGTTTTGTGTTCACAGACCCCCTGCCAGAATGGGGTAGTTTTACTTCCTTTCATTTCCAGTGTCCAACCCACTTAATTTGAGTTTTCTGAAAGTGGTAGCTGAGAACAATTTTCTGAATCTTTATTCATGTTCTTAAATGAATTTCCTGATTTCCAATGTGTGAAGCATATAATAGCTCTCTTTGGGTTTCATAGGCTGAGTTTATTTTGTCCTAGTATCCCTCTACTGGGCAAACCTTTCCATGCCTTCCTAAGGAAGGCAATTTTAAGCACCTTTCCCAAGAGGGACAAAGGGCAGTTAGTGAACCTGAAGCTGATATTCGCATAATGTTTAATTACTCCTCTAACTAGTTGGTGACACTGAGATGTGAAAGCAGGCAGCCTGATCTGATAGACACAAAGGTGTTGGGTTTTATAAAAATGACGAGTCTAACAAAACTATTGAAATGCATAAAGGTGAGTCTCTAGGCATGCAGCTTTATGTCTTTGAATACAAGGTTTATATACTAAACCCAGCATTTTTTGGCACTTGGAGATTTATCACTTTGCCTCCTTTCTTTGTGACTTTATGTAGAACTATATTAACAGCATAAAATAAATTAAACACTAGCTCAAGAGAATCATAAATTGCTAGTTTCAGAACAATCATCAGAAATATAACCTTAAGTTACATAAAAAAGGAAAAAAAAGGCAGAGGGTGGGGGGGAAATCCTGTTCCACTGGGTCACGAACCAAATGGCCATGAACTAAAAATAATCTTTCTATTGTTCCACAGAATGTGAGTAGAAATTAATATGCTAAGTCTGATTCCACTAAAAGTCCTGATTCTGTTTTTCTGCTTGTATTTGATGTATTTGGTTTGCACTTAATATAATCATTTAATGTGGTGGATTTAGATGTGTTTTCCTTGTACAAAACTACATTTTTCATTAAGAAAAAAATTCCCCTGACAATATTAATTTCTCTGTAATGATTCCATTAGGTTAAATTAAATAAAATAATGAAAATTCCTTTTTCCTTTTCATAGTGGCCAAATGGCACGATAAAGAGGCATGACTAATCCCCTACCCTAAGGGCTTCAAAAGGGAAGAATAGGGTAGGGTGGGGTTCCTCAGCCACACAGCCAGCTTACTGCCTGAAAAAGGGTTGGATAAGGGCAGGATTTAATACAAAAGGTCAGACTAACATAATACGTTTCCACTGAAAGGAAATAGAACTCAGTAAAAATTCTTGGTGATGAAAGAAAGGGAGTTGCTGATATTACTGAAGGATGGCAGAGAAGCAAGAGATATTTCAGGTCCAAAAAAAGAGCATCACCACAGTGGTGGGACATTTGCTGAGCATCAGTCAGTGGTCAGGTTTGGTATTTTTTTGCACTCAGCTGCTCTTTAGGAAGGATGGAACAAGGTTCAGGAGTCCCAGGTGGGCACTTAGGGCTGAGTAGACACTCAGTCATCATGAAGACCCCTGGGACATAGTAAATGACTGTCAGTATATATTTAACCTCCTAGTCAGTGATGGAGAGAGAGGGGGATGTTTGTCTGGCAGGTGAAATATCATTTCAGTAGCAAATGTTGTGCTTGTCTGGTAAAAGTACGCAGCAGTCAGGTTGGCAAAGCACTAAAACAAAGTGCTGCAATTTTCCAGCTCCTTGCTTACTGTCATTTATACGGAGAGAAGGTCCAGGAACGTGATCCTGCCCCAGCTGAGACAAGTCTGTCAGAGCCAATATAGTTTGCATCTTCCCTAATCCTCTACTGCACTCAGCATTTTCCTTCTGGAGTTCTCCTTGCCTGTGTGAGGGCCCTGTACAGCCTCGGGCTGTGCTCGCTCATGCCAGCCTGGGGGAGGAAGGCAGTTTCATGTCCTTAATCCTGACATTTCCTTGTCTCTGCCTGTAGTCCCTCATGCTTACAGAAGCATCTTGATATAAAAAGAGGCTAACAGGAGGTGGGATGTCTCTTATCCTCTTATCTGTGTGCTTCTGAAAGATGGCAAAAAAGCATCCTCCTCTTTGCCTCCTAAGCTGGTGTTGCTATTTCTGTGCCCATGGTGGCAGTCTTGCTCAAAGAGCAGTCTTGCTCAAAGTGTCCATTTGCAAAGCCTTTAGGAAACAGTGAAGACTTCATTATGAAAACTGGGAAATCACCAGGGTTTGATGACATCAGGAAGGAATATTCCACTTACATGTTGTTTGGCTTCCCCCAATCATCTCTTCTTGCATTCATCCAATAAAATTCAGTTTTCTCTCCTGAAGGTCTTTGTCATATAATTGAAAGTCATTCCCCCAAGATTCTATATTGCATAGGAATTGTCCACTGAGACAAGATCTATCTGTATTTTCACACATTTAAATGGACAGAAACATATGCTGAGAAAGAAAGAATAATATAAACTCAAGATTTTCCGTATCTACGTGGTTCCAATTTTCACCAAAATGCCCCTGGTTTTGTATTTTATATCCCACATTTTATGTGAGAAGCTGCTTCCCTCCCTGCTGCAGGTAGAGTGGGATTTTTCCCTTCAGCAGAGCAGGAGATGGAAACGGTTTGCTTTGTGGTGGGATTTATGGAGTGCCTCTAGTAAATGAACCTGAGAGGCTTAGAAGGGAGTGCCTGTGGGAGAAAACAAGACAGGCTTGCTAGCTACTAACAAATGTTGCTGGGTTTTAACAGAGAAGTAATTATTTTACTAATGTTCAGAATAACATAATTGTAAACAATTATGTTGTTTGCATTTGACAGCCAAGGGGGACGGAGGGGATTTTGGCTTCAGTTTATAATGTGAAGCTGGTGGAATTACTGATATAACAGGCAGGGGTTTTGCCTCCTGCTACTGTGATGTTTTACTGGAAGACCCCAAATCAGTATTGTCTGCGTGTAAAGTCCACAATTTTGGGGCTTTCTCTCCTAATCATTGTAGAACTTGGGATGAACACCAGCCTGCTGGGTCCATGTCCACCACGGGCTTGTAACTGGTCTGGAATTCCAACCAAACACCTCCAGGGATGAAGCATTTGCCAGCATACAGGCGCCTGTCATGCACTTCAAACCTGTCAGAGACTTGTGAAAAATAGCTCTAAAATCCCCAAAATATCAAAGAGATGAACATTAAGAGTCTGAAGGACTGCAGCCCTATTGGGTCTGCTGGGAGAGGCATGGGCAGTCACCCACAGGATTTTATCTGCTGTTAACTAATCACAGCCCCAGTATCTCAGGGACAGAGATGACCTGTAAGAGTGGGGAGAGGGAGGAGGCAGGAGGAAGCATCAGCTGGCTTCCCTTCCCCAAGAGGAATGGGCATCTGAATTCAACTGGGATCAGATGGGTTTTGCTCCAGGCAGGGCTGCCTTCACCTGCCAGGGATCCCCTTGCCCCAGGCAGAGGAGGCACAGGATGGATCAAGGATTAGGGTGACAGCCTGAGTCAGGCCCCCTTCTGGGAGATGTGGGTTCAGCTGGGCAGCCCAACGGGTCTGATGGGCTGAAGGAAGCCTGGACAGTGCTGAACAGCAGCTGCATTGCACAGGGAGAGCAACCTGGATAAGTCAGAGAAGTGCCATACATCCAGCAGCGAGCTGCTGTGTGTGTCAGGGTGAAACAGGCACCTGTGGAGGGAGCTTCAGCCTTGGATGCTGCTGTCTCTGCACAGTGTGCAGTGGCCCTTGCTGGCACAGCCCTTGCTGTCTCAGCTGCAGATTTACACCCTCCCATCCCTGTAGCTGGTGGCTGGCAATTCCCAGGGAATTCTGAGACAGCTGAGACATTAGTCAAACTATAATTTGAAAAGTCCTTAAACATTTATTGTTTACTTTACTGGATCTAGGTAGGATAAAATCTATTATTTTAGTTGGTCAGATAGACTTGAGAGGGAGCATAAGGTCCACCCCAACTGGTAAACAAGAATTAAAATAAGCCCTCTCATGTCTATGCTGTTTCTTTAAGACAGGCTTACCCTATTTGAAAAACAACTTTGATCCTAGACAAATCTTATGATAAACCACAAATATGTCTGCTTTGGAATAAATCTTTGTGGAGTTTCTGGATTTACATTCATAAAGGCTTAGCATATACTAATTAATTTGGAATAAATTACTCCAGTTGGAACAATGCCACAAATTCTACCCCAGATTCGTACAGGGGGTTACTTAACTGTATCTTTCAGACTATTATATGTATTATAGGAAGCCATTGAAATAAATATATTTATATATATATTTACACATACACACACATGCATGTATATGTACTATAATGCATTTTGTTATTGTCCACCTCCTAGGTTCCAGTGAATGGCCATCTTATCACGTCAGTCAACATCAGAGAGAAAAAGCTCCTCAAGGTACCAGCAAGAGTTTTACAGTTTACATATTATCTTTCAGGAAACAATTGTTTTAAGAATGTTCCATTTTTTAAGATAGTTTGTTCTTCCTTGGTTTGCTGCACTTAAGAGATGCAGCAGGAATATAAGACCATGTAATTTTCTGGCACAGCCACACTGTAGTTTTTGTCACTGCCACCACAAGGGGGATGGTCTCATCATCCAAGCCCAGAAGTGGTGCTGGAATCTCCTGTATTTCCATCCCAGCTCTGACAGGGACATTTCCTTGGGTCCGTTTAAGGGTTTTACCTTGGGCATTGAGCACTTGTACTGGTGTGGAGGAAGAGGCTAATGCTTTAAAGAGCTTCCAAGGCTTTACAGCAAGTTCCAAGCTGCCCAGAGAAGCTGTATGCCCTGTCCCTGAAAGTGTTCTAGGCCGGGCTGGATGGGGCTTTGAGCAGCCTGCACTAGTGGAAGGTGGCAGGGGGTTGGAACTGGATGGTCTTTAAGGTCCCTTCCAAACCATTCTGTGATTTTGTGATTCTAAGTGAGGAACAGCCCCTGAGCCTGGGCAGGGAACTACATTTTCTGGCAGGGGTTTCCCACCTTGGAAAATTCAAGAACCACTGTTTAAACTAGAAAATTCAACATTTATGGTGTAGGGTTAGTGCTACTGTTTCATCAAGTTGTATGCAAGTGGCCTCAGCTACTCCTGTGCCCTTTCAGATTAGTGCAAACTACAGATACCTCCATTAAAAACAGGCTGTTCCATGGTTTGAAAGGGCAGGGCTGGGGCTGGGTTTTTTTGTTAAGCATTGGCAGGGTCCTAACTCTTGAATATAGCATTCCTGATTTTAAAAGGGGTAAGTACTTTAGACTTTCCTCCTTCAGAGAAAGAACTTAGGGAAAATGAATGCAAATCTTACTATAGAGCAGGTACCTGAATTAAAATGTGAACTTTCTAATCTAGCAGATAAGATTTTTAGATCCAAAGCAATAGCATTTATTGGTTTGGAATTTGCAATAAAATCTGCTCAGGAAGAATTTTGCACACACTTAAAAGACTCCAGCAACCCGCTACTCTCTCTGAGTATCATGGGTTGTCTCCATTTCACAACTAATGTCCTGACTCTTTTTTTCTTCCTGATGAAACATAACAAATACTTGTTTTATCTTTCTGCTCTGTATCTCCTCTACACTGTAGCCTAAGAAGAAGAGGAAAACCCAGTGCTCAGACAAGGAAGTGCCAAAAGATCTGCTCTCTGCGGAAAAAGACAAACTGCAAGAGGAAGAAGGTAACAAATGATCTTATTCTTCTGTTATCTGATGCATATTACCAAATAATAACATGGGATGAAATATGTCAAAAGGGAGGCCTTCTCTTCTATTCTAGAGTTCTGTTAGTGGGGAAAGCTGCCAGTTTGAGAGTTATTTCTATCACCTGCTCCTTCTGACGTGTAACTACGTGGACAGGTGCTGTTGTGACCTGGTTTAATTACAGAGGAGTAAAGAGAACTAACTCTCTGTGAATAAAATGGATTTAACCCTGGAAGATTTGAATATACCCAAAAAATATGATTCAAACTAAATGAGCTTAGATGTTGATATCAAAAAATTGATATATTTTATTTAATAGTAAAAGAGGCAAAGAGAAAGAAAGAGAAAAGAAGTTGAAAGAAAAATAGAAAAAGAGGTGTGTGGGGGAGCAGGGAGAGTGACAAAGATTAGAGATGTATCACTCCTCCATGGGTTCCAATGATGCCTCATTGCTTCCCTCCATGTGGTCTTCTTGGTGGTGAGGGTCCCCTGCCTTAAAGCATAGAATCCCATGGATTAATATACATTTGGGCAGGTGGGAATGCCCATGTGCCTCCCCTAATGGGGCAGGTTTGACACTGTCCCTTGCAACACTGTGGATCTCTTAAATCACATGCAGTGCTCTGGTGCAGGGTCTGGGCACTCCTTTGGGAGGGGCCTTTGATGGGCCATGACACCCCTTCTGCTGTCCCTCACATGGATGTCCCTTAGATGTGGCTTTCCTGGAGTGAAGGGGCCCCACAGCTGAGCTGGTCTGCACAGCAGAGGATGGGCACTGACTGCCTCTGGCCAGAGGCTGTGCCACACACCCAAAGCCTTTCCTCCTCCCCGCTTTGGTGCAGGGTCTGTGTGAGCTTGGCAGCTGATAAACCTGGGGCTGTGGCCTCCACCTTGAGGCAGGTGCTGTGCTGGGCCGTGGGTGCTCTTCCAGATGCTTTGAGCAATAGTGTCATTTTCCTTATCTCGAGTTGCCTTATGGGTTTAAGTCACAGTCCAGGGTTTCAGTCAGGAAGCCCATCCAGAGTGGGCTTCGGTGTGCAGCTTCATTATGCACTTTTTCTATAATGGGCAAAAGTCCTTCATAAAGATGTTTAAGCCATAAAATTTCAGTCTGACAGGGGCCATATGCTTTCCTGACACACTCCCCAAGTCCTGACTGTGTAAACAGGGAGGACAAACCTGCAGGTGAGGAAGGATCTCTGAAGTGATCAGAGGCCCAGTGGTCAGCGGGGTCCTTCCCCTAATCCTGTGGCCTTTACCATGCTGATGCACAGATGGAGCAGCACACTGTTGTGCCCGTGACTGAGGCTGGTAAAGGTGCTGGGGCAATTCACAGCCAACTTGTAGCACTCCTGTGGGCAGAGCCAAGACCTTTGTTTGCAAGCAGATCTGCAGAGAAATCTGGCAGAGGCCAGCAAGGCTCAGGCAGCTAGAATTTCACTGGAAAATACATTGCATCCCATGAGCCCCTCTCTGCCTCCCCCCACCAAAGGTTGCACTGAAAACAACAAATTCTAAGCTTTTCTGGGCTTAAAAGATTACAATGTGATTAGTGTGGTGGTGAGAGCAAGAGAAGTCCTTGCTGCTGTTGGACCAGAGTCCTTCCTGGGGCCTGTGAGGCTGCTGGGGGAGAAGGGGACACAGCAGAGGCTTTCTGCAAATGGATCTGTAATTTTTTAATGAATGAGCCAGCTGAACTGTTTCATGTGTTTTTCAGGGATGCTTCAGAGAAAGGAAGTGTCTTGGTCAGCTCCAGGGACTGTGTTTTTTCCTTCATTTACCATTTTTGCCAGCACCTCCTCTGGCTTCTTGGGTCATGGAGAGCATGGATGGAGACAGGATGTGGCCCCACGGGTGTGAATCAATGTGTGTGTAAAGCAGCTGAGTGGAAGAGGGTGTCCACACTGCAGAACAAGTCTTAGGGCTAGAGGAACCCAGTAAACTGAAGCCTTATTTAATGGTTAAGATTTCCATTAACTTTTCCCCTCTGTCAGAAATATAAGGTGGTTGGTGCTCTGCTGTGACATCTCCCCCAAGGGAATGGGTGTCACATCAGGCTGACACACAGAAGTGTGTGTCAGGACAGAAGAATATGTGCAGTTATGTGAGTCAGGACACAACAGACAGGTCTGTGATGGGGATTTCTTATGTAACACATCTCTGCAGAGGAAGCAAAGGCTGCACACAGGGGACAGGCTGCACGAGGTCTGAAGCTTCTTTTACAACCAGCATCAGAAACTTTCAGATGGCTATTTACCTTGGTGCTAAGCAGTAAAGGGAATAAAGAAAGTTGTTTGACAGCTTAAAAATGAACTTTGCTCTCTGTTATAGGAGTTTGGCAGACCAAGATCAGCAGCCGCGAAAAGAGGCACTTAAGGAAGGAAAGGCTGAAACAAAAAGGTAAATGTACAGGCTCAATTTACACACCTGATCTGGCTGGGCTTGTTACCCCTCCCCACACCCCAGCATCTGTTTGCTCTATTCATCATTTGGCAGCAAAATCCATGCACTCACTGAGGGTATTTACTTAAGAAAAAAAAGCTTTGGGAGCTTTTACTTGGGAGCTTGCCTTTTACTCCGTGCTCTCATTAAAACACACAGCACAGCACACAGCATTACCCACAGGACAGAAAGCAGATGTCTGTTAGATCGTAGATCTGCTAAAGGCTTGGTGTCACATGGGCCTGTTCCTTTTGCGTGGCTTGATAGAGGTTTTCTGATAATGGACATAAAAACACGAATCATTTTCTCAGTTCCAAACAGGTTCTTTAGTCCAGGATTGTCCAGACTAAAGAACTATAATAGGAATATACTCTTATCCTAATGAGATAAAATGAAACAACACTTCCTGCTCACTCCACATTTTTTCTCTGGAGATTGCAAGGTGTCTGCTGTGCACTTATGCTGTATACATTTCTGCTAATCATATAGCAGAAATCATAGTGGTTATATGTAATAACCACTAAACGAAAGCAGATCATGGAATTATGACATTTGGAACTATTTTCATTATCTGTGATACAATGATCAAAATAACCTTTAGGTTTATAATATTAGAGTAATTTAGAAGCTAAGGTAGGAGTTTGGATATTGGAGAGACATAGCTGGATTAGGAGATTTAGCTGGATATGTGTGAGTTAGTGCACTGTCTGCAATAAGGCTCTTAAAGTGCTCTCAGGTGCTCTATTAAAATTGAAGGGTAACAGAACAGGAAATTTCAATAGAAAAATATACAGACATCTTGGGATCACTTTATCTATCATTTGGATATATAGAGTTAAATATCAAGGTGGAGTTGGTGTCAGCAGTCAGCTCCTGACCAGAGCTCCAGAAAATGCTTTGCTATTCTGAAGGCTGGAGTCATAAAACACTTAAGGAATCCTTTGGAACAAGAATGTTGGAGAGAACTGTAATTTTTTAAAATATTCATATGCCTGCACTGATTTCTCTAGTAGCCTTGAACGACCAACATCCAAGAGGTTTGCTTTCTTTTTTCTTGGAGGTCCAGCTGTTCTTTTTCTCTCCCTTCACTGCTCTGGGCCCCCAGCAGGACTCTGGAGTCCTTGAGCCTCCCCTCCAGGGAGGGATGCCCAAGGCCACTGTGTCCTTCTCACATTGGCCTTCCTGTTTTCCACTTCAGTGTCCCATCCCAGGAGCTGCGTTTCGCTGCCACCATGTCTGTAAATAATTTCAGTTGGAAATAGTCTGGTGGGTTTAGATCAGGCTTTGTTCTGTTTTCTCTCCTGAACAAACTCTTCCTTGTAATTAAGAATAATGATGATCCTGTGGTAATGTTTATTCCCGAGAAGACCCCGGCAGAACATCTCTAGGTAGCTCAGTGGCTGAGCCAGCCTTTGACTGGGACGAGAAGGGAGCGGTTTGGCCACTCACAGAGGACACTGGTGGTGGTGGAAAAGGTGCTTTCTTTGCCAAGGCAGAGTGTGGGACTGTGCTGAAGAGCTCAGGAGCCCTACAGGAAGAATCGGCACCCTCCAGATCAGAAGACGATGTTTTCTCCAATGTAGGTGAGTGTTGACATTCAAATATTGCTGAGGGGAAGCTTCACAAATTGCTGTGTCCTCATCAGAGTGCAGCCCTGCCAACATTCATCTTGCATGTACAATGTTGTTCACCCCCCTTGGACCCTGCTAGGTGTCATTTATTTCCCAGCAATGTGAAAAGAGGGGTCCTTATGGCAGGAAATCCTTGTGTTGTAGACTACCTGCTGGGTGCAAGTTGTTTGCTACCCACAGGTACTATTTGTGTCTTTTACAACCAAAGCCTTGCCTTCTGAGGATGCTCACACATGGTCAGAGTTGGGCTGCAGGGTATATCTGTGTATTTCAAAAAAGGAAAAGGCAGGGTATTCCTAAATTGAAAGCATTTGATTTTGACTACATTCTCAGTGATTAATTGAGCATGGTGGCTGAATTGAATGGTGTATAAGGCCACATGATGACTCACCTTCAGCAGCAGTAATCCAGTACTCTGATGATTCAGAAAATGCTCTTAGGTTGCCCTCATGTGAGTTGTCTTCTTTGCTAGAGTCCTTTTCTTGCAAAGTACAGGGTTGATGTGGGAGGACATTAGTACCATTTTTACTCTAATGCTTTCAAAAGGCCAAATTCCGATACATGATGACAACTTTGCACCAGTGCATAAAGGGGGTATCAGTTCAGATGAGTGAGGAATTTAAGTCCAGAGAAGTGCCATGCTGGTGTGACATGCACGTTGAAAGTCTGAGAAGGTGTGCGTGGTGGTGGGGCTGGAGTCTCTCTGTCCATAAAGGTGATTTCTCCTTGCTTGATGCTTGTCCAGCAACAGCAGTGGATGTAGGCTTGGAATGAAGAGAACATGGAAGGGCTGTAATGAGCTTGGGAGCATGAGGTAAAAATTGTGAACATGACATCAGATTTTGGGTTACTGTTTGTTTGCATTTTAAATTCAGGAACATGGGATATTGCAGATGTAAAATCCTGTCCTGTGACCTTTGGGACATTGTCAGATCTCTCCAGGGATTTAGGTGAGTGGCCTCTCGTTGTACTTCTATCTGAATTCTTCTATCACTTTCTTAGCTGCTTGGCTGAAAAGGGCTCTCATTGATCACACGTGGGTCTTCTCCCCTGGAGCCACATCTCATTAGTCACTCTCCCTTGCAGAGCTTGCTTGCATCTGCAATCCAGCACACCAGTGTTTTAGGGAGTGACATCAGAACCTTTTATTGAGCGCTTTCCAAACTCGTGTATTCATCTCGGAATAAATAAAAAAAAATACTGCCTCCTCTGCAGATTCCTTCTGTTAGGTTGACTCACACAGAAGGTTTCTGTTGTGCTCTGATAACCAACAAATTCTGAGAATTTCAGACCGAGGGAGGGAGTGAATGTGCATCTTGGAAAGGCTGTGTTAGAGGCTGCCTAGCCAGCAGCTTCTCATCCAGCACAGTGAGGGATTTCCTGCCTGAGCCTCTCCATGCTTGGCCTTGAGAAGGATGGAGCATCTCCTCGTTTTGCACTGAGTTAAGCCTCGTTTCTGGCTTTCACTCTGCACCTTTGCAGCTGTCAGTCTTCACTGCAAGCGCCCCTGGTTCATACATTCCCTGCCTACCAGAAACTCACATTTGACTGAAAGTTTAGCTAGATGATGAATGCAAAGTCTGGTCCTGCATCTGTTAGAGATGCTAAAGACAAGCATAGATACATATAGATATCTGTGCACAAAACAGAGTGTGTGATGTTAGTCAGAATGCTGAAATCAGCTTCTAAAGCCAGATAAGGCAATTAATATAACACATGCCAATTTAACCATCTATTTTCCAACACTTTGTCAGTGGATTCAAGCAGTTCCTAATATGTAAGTACTCAACAAGGAGAAATACTTTTTAATATTTGCATTTATGCAACAAAAAACCAAACTGATACACAACTGCATAAACCTCAGAGTTCATTAGGTGAAAGGAAGAAAGGAAAAGTCAGAGATGTGAAAAAAACCCCGATTTATGAAAGATGTGAAGAATACCCTAGTCTGTTATGTACAGGTCTTAGAAAGGGGCTAAGGGGAGTCATTCAGGGAGGCATCTGAATCCCACTGGTTGCTTCAGTTACTGAAAATAATCATCAAAGTAACTTTTTCCTCCAGCAGCTCTCACCTGTGCTCTTTCATGGAGCAATTACTTTGGTAATTATGGATTTCTGTTAGCTTGAGCAGAAGCCTTCTCACTGAAGATGGTGGGAGCTGGAGCTGGATACTCTGGATAGTGGCTTTTGTTCTTCAGGCACTACAGCTCCCTCCTTAGGTCCCCAACAGAGATGTGCCAGAAGTTTGCTTTTCTGAATGTTGTTAGTGTAGCCACTCCTGAGTGAGTGGTTTTTAATAACTTATGCATGTAGTGTCCTCATCCAGCCTTTGTTAATAAATCCACAGTAACGAGAAGCATAGATTAATGTGTGGCTTGAATTACATAACATCCAGGCATCGTGACATAGTGAGCAGACAGAGGCATGATTAATTGGTTTTAATAATGTGAATATACCTATGTGATTATCTTTTAGGGTTGGGATTTTGGCTTTTTTTGGTTTAATTTTTTAATGAAGATGCTTTCCTGTGTGCAGATAATGTGAAGAGTAAATCATCTGAGGACAGTCCTTCCAGATGCTGTTGGCATGGCAGCTCAACTTTCGTCCCAGCAGATGACGCGTGGCAGGGCCAGGGTACGTCTCTTTGCCCTTTTTCTGTAGACAGACAAGTGCACCAATGCAAGAACTCCCTTCAGTCCGTTCCCTGAGCCTCAGACATCAGGGTCCATTCCCATACGGCTCATTTTCTGGTCAGGGAGAAATCCCGTGTGGGTCTGGTTTGGAGCAGGCGCCCAGAGCTGCTGTGAGCTCAGTCAGGGCAGCAGTTGTCCATGTGGAACCCTTGAGAAGGGCAAGAAAGTGCATTTTATTTATGTTTTCCCTCAGAAGAAAAACAAATTATGCAGTAGGTACAGTCTGTTTTGGTGCTTACGTAGTGGTGCCAAGTGTAACTAGAGCTCCTGGGCAGCAGCAGCAGCTGTAGGGGGCTGTCTGCAGGCTCTCCAGCAGCACACTGCTATCAGCTGTGGGCAGATAAGCACAGGAACAGGAACAGGGCAAGCACAGGGCAATCCCTCCCCACACCCTGCAGAGAGCGGGTCAGGGACTTCCTGAGCCAGAGGCAGCAGGATGGGCTCTGTGTTTCAAAAAGCCCCATGTGTTAGCAGTCAACTTGGATTACTGAATTTGTGAAACGAGTTCAAAGCTGTTTGGTTTTCATAACTGAAGCATTGTGTTTCCCTCCCTCCCTCCCATGGCTGTGTGGGAAGGTGGAGCTGAGTGGGCCTTTTCCAGGCAGCTGCAGCTCGGGCTCAGTGGGGTGGCTGGGGGAGAGCCATTGGAGGACAGGGTCCTTTTCAAGCTCCATGTACCTTTGCCAAAACTTTAAATTTCCTTCAAAATGCCCTGAAGTCAGATGCAGAATACAACTCCAGTGCATTGTGGCAGTCAGAATTTCAGTCTTTTTGTGACTGGTAATGGGTGTTTTTTTAGTTTTAAAAGGAAGACAAGCATGGGTCCTGAGTGGCTGGAATAATTTGGCATGAACAGTGTGGGTATTAGGTGACCTTTTCTCTTGATCTTCTGGACAGGATCGAGTGAAGTATTTATATATACCCCTGTTGTTGAGAAGCCTTTCCCTGCTCTTGCAGGAATGATGGCTGATGAGCTGAGCAAACCTCTTTGTGCTCTAGCTGCGCTGATTGCTTAACTGCAGGAGAACCCAGAGAGGTGGAATGCATTAAGGAGAAAAGATTGTGGTTGTCTTGCTTCTCTGCCCAGCGGTAACTGAAGCTCTGCAGCAGATGCATCATTTGGCCGTGATTTTATAAATAACACAGTTTCCTTTAAAAAGAATAAAAACAAAATCCCCAACCCTGAGCCTTCCCTTCCCTTGGTGCTGTGTTTCTTTACCCCTGCGTTGCTGCAAAGGGTGCCTGGCCCTTTCCAACTTTGGAGCCCCGTCACGCCCACGTGGGATGGAGGGAGGCAGTGTGGGCAGCTCTTCAGCAGCGTTCCCTTGCACTACATTTAGCACATGTCAGACTTGGCACACTCTGGGCTTGATCTGCACTTGCAAAGCCAAGCTTTTGGAGCTCCATATCTGTCTGAGAGTAGAATGATAGGAGCAAATTCAGCAGCTTGCTTCTGCAAACATCAGAGCAGAAGTGTTTAGAGGATTCAGTCTGTCTTACAGCTTGCTTTTTTGTCCTGGTATTTTTTTTCCTTTGAATCATCAGCCTTGCTGTTGATGCAGGGGAGGGGTGCGTCAAGAACATGTATTCCCTGAATTTAGATGAGGTAATGGTTGGCATTAAGGTTGGCGCTGCAAGCGAAATGAGCTCTTAGACAGTTAAACACGGCCTGTTAGCTCTTGCAGGCTTGGGAACTAAAAAAAAAAAGCCATTCATAGCCTAAATATGACCTGGGGTCATTTTATCAAATCCAGAGCAGTACATCTAATGAGTCTCTTTGTTCTGTGCTGGGCTGGTACAGCCGAAGGAGCTGGATGCTGGACTCCTGCCTCTGGCCTGGCTGGTGGAGCTGCCTTGGCCTTCTCCCTGCTCCACATCAGGTTATCTTTTTGTGAAGTACCAGCAATAATAACACTTTCACTTACAAAAGGCTTGAGATTTAAGTGTTGGCACAACTGAAAGCATATATACACAGAGGGAGAGAGTGAGTTACTGGTAAAGGGAACTGGGCAGTCACTTTTGGAATATTTAAAAGACTCTCAATCAGGCTGGTTTCCAAACAGCACACTCCTGTTTGTTTGTGACTCCTGTCACATTCATTAATGATACACACTTGCTGGTGGTTAATTCTCAATTATTTTCATATCTGGAGTCCTGTGTCCATTTCTGGGCTCCCCAGTACAAGACAGTCAGGGATATACTGGAGAAGGTTGAGCCATGCCTGTGTATGAGCACCTGATGGGGTCATGGCCTAGAGAGTGGGGAACAGGCAAATGGGTAAGAAGTGAATTTCCACTTATCTATAAGTGAAAGCTTTTTTTTTATGGGGAGAGTGGTCAGGCAACAGAACAGTTTGCCCAGAGAGGTTGCAGACTTTCCACCCTTCAAAATATTCAAAACTTTGCTGCATTCCTGAGAAACCTGCTGTAGCTGAGCCCTCTGAGAGATATGATGTGGGACTAGACAATCTCCAGAGGCCATTTCCAACCTCATTGATTCTGAAATTCTCATTCTGTCATCAGTCATTGTCTCTGCCTATTCAAACAATTAGTCCTTAGCAATCTAAGCCTTTGTTAGCTGGGGGCATTCGGTGTCTTGGAGTTGAAGCCACATGCTCAGCACTGGTGGCTGCAGTCCCAGCAGTCCCACCAGCAGGATGAGGTGGCCAGGACTCTGCCATGAGGGAAGAGGGCCCCAAAGTGGGAAGCTTTGTTCATCATCTTTTTTCCCTACTCATCATTAGTGTTTGCATACTTTTAATTCCTGTCACAAAGAGAAAGAAAGGGGTCTGAACCTCTTCTGGTCCTGACATAATTCACTTCATTTTTGAGCCCAGAAAGTGCTCTGCTTTCACCAGGTGCCCTTCTTGCTTCTTCTGCAGGGTTGTTCTTGATCCTCCTGCCTCTGCCTTGGAAGCTTTACTTGCATGTGCTTCCTAATACTCCCTTTGTGTACCTATGCCACACATCTGCCACTGCCCCTTTGGTGACATTTATATGTACTTCAGCTTTGCTGTCCCACAGAATGCATTGCAAGCTGTGGCTGATTTTGCTGTTATAAAACATGTAACCCACACAGTGAGGGCTGGGCTTTTTTAGAGCATTTGTGTCTGGTTCCAAGGCAAGGGAACACTAATTTTATCCCATGCATCTGCTTCCAAGTGCAGCGGACCTGTGCTTTGGCAACAGTGCAGTGCAATTTCAGAAAATCCACATTCTGCTTTGCAAATGCAACAGCTCATGACCACGAGAGTAATTTTTTATCTGTGTCTTGGCATCCTCCCAATGCATCTTTCTTGATTGCCAAAGCAAAATTTCCCCATAACTTTAAGAAAAGTTCCACGTCTCCTGACCCTATGTCTCCTGACTCCCAATCTTCCTTCTGTTCCAGAGTTACAATCAATTGTAATTCCTTTGTTTTATGGGAATCAGTAGCTTTTTTCCACTAAAAGAAGTCTTCAGTCTGGGGTTTATTTGATATTTTACCTCTACTGAATTATGCTGAAGGAAGGCGCCAAATAAGGGATTCTTCCACCCAGCTATTGACCTGTAACACAGAAATTCAAGCTTTAGACTGGAAATTATCTACCCATTTCAACTGAATGTATTACACGTAGTCTACAAGTGATGTCTTGGCAAGGATTTGGGTTAGGACTGTGTTCCTAACACAGCAAACCGCCCTTTGCAAAGGGATGGGTTTTCTACAGCAGCCACAGAAAAGCTCGTTGCCATGGACAATATGCAGCCTACTGAGGGGTTTGCCCTGTCAGATGAACCTCCCTTAAGTTTCTGCTGCTCATATTTTGTGACAGCATGCCACGAGAGATGCTGGTAGATTAGAATCCAAATGTACAACTCCGGATTAGAAAATTTTTAATCCCCTTCTTGGTGATACAGACTGAGTTTTGCTGCAGTACTTTCCAGTGTCATTTTCCAGGCCAGATAATTAGGTTCAGCTTGTACAGTGCTGTACTCCACCCTATCTATCAGCAGGCACAGAGAAGTTGCTGACTGTCCCTTTTGACCAGATCCTGCTGCTGTGGGGCCCTGTTTGCCTGCTCCCAACACCCCCCAGGGCACAGCCATCTGCTCCCTGTCCACTCCTCCTTACACAGGAGAGGGACTGGAGGCCAAGGGCATTCAGGTAGTTGGTGCTGGGATGGACTTTCTGCCTGCAGAGGTGCTGGCAGCCTCCCTGATTTCTGAAGACACCTCCAATGTTGTGCCTTTCAGGATCTAAAAGTGTTTTCATTGCATGGGGTACATGGAAACCACCTTGGCCTTGAAATGCACTCTGCAAATGTTTGCTGCCAACAGAAAAGTACAGCTTTGTCTGGATGGAGTTTGCTGGAGGACTGGGGTGGGTTGCAAGCAAGAACTTAGCTGGAAAATGACATTTAACAGCATTGCTTTTGTAAAAATGAACAGCAGGAGTTGCCAAGACATTGGTCTGTGTTGGTGCTGAGAGAGATATCACCTCTGTCAGGGTTAAACCCACATGGGGAGCAGGGGGACATGCTGCTGCATGTCACATTCCTTTTAGTGTTTATGTTCACAGAAATTACTGATCAGTTTTAGCCTGTGAGATAATTGATGACCCAAGGAGAATCAGATTTAAAAATACTAGAGAGTATTCAAAGTTTAAAGACACTGTGGGAGATGTCACTGAAGGGAAATATGCTACACAACAGAAGAGATTTTAAGTCAGAGCTTTGAGATAAGTACATTTAATCAGAGCTTTGGGATAAGTACATTTAATCCGATTTCCCCATCAAATCCAGCAAATTGTAAAGAATCTTATATTGCCCTTAATTTTAGTCTGAGTTGATTTTAAACACCCCTGGGACACAATACTTTTGGAAGAGTATTTCTGAGATGAGGCAGAGTCACCACTGTCTGGCAATTTCATGTCCACATGTGACAAGGGTGAAGCATTAATGTAAGCCCATTGCAAGCAGTTTGCCATCAAAACTATTTTCATGTTTAGAAGTATACACACAAATGCACTTTTTGAGAAATCAGAAGTTAAAAAGGTGAAAACAACAGTTGTGGCTTTCCATGTGTTAAGTTATGGTCTGTTTTGCTTGCACACCCACGAGAACATCCATCAGCAGAGCTGCTGCCTTGAAGCTCAGGAGGCTTAATTCTGTTTTGGACTGGAATTTTATGGGGGAATGCATTCAAAATTAGTTCCTTTCCTTTTTGAAGAATGAAAGACATATTGTCTATATAGAGGGCATGGGTTTTAAACTGAGAAGCTTGAAAAATGTTTATAATCATGTTTATAACATTTGGCAGCAAACTGGTCAGAGCAACTTTTTGGAAACAGTTTTCTTTTATCATTCCCAGTATGCTTTTGGTTTTGGCCCTGCTTCAAGTAGAAGTTTTTCCATCCGGCTTGGGATTTTTTTTTTTAAGAGAAGTAATCAGCTAAGAGTTATTATTATGTTTTTAAACATATATTGTGTTTTTAAAGTCATTCTTCCTGTTAGGATAAGACTTAAAATTTTTACATTCAAATTGCTAAAAAATAATCAAGTAGTCCTTTCAACATCTTATGCTGATTTATCTGCTTTTTTGCACCTCATTCAGTTTGGGTGAAGGAATTAAACTGGTCTGTTTTGCCTTCTTGACTGAGGATAGTTTGCCAGTGCTTTGTGGACAGGCAGCTGAGGGCTTGCAGATTTTGCCAGATTTTCAAAGGTACCAGATGCTGAAAGATAGAGAAACCTAAAAGATTTTGAAAAGTTTTTTGCCCAGTTCCCATGAAATGATCAGAATTGATGCAGAGTAGGTGTTCCCTATTTCATGCCTATTTAGAGTTGTATCTTAAGGAGGTTTGGAAATCAGTGCTGGGATGGTGCTTTTCTGGCTTACATTCAAGAAAAGAAAACAGAAAAGGAAGATGAAGTTGAGAATGTACTTGGTTCTATTTTTTGTAAGAAAGAAAACACCAATGAGAGCAATAATGAATGCACAAATCCTTTGTTAATATTACTCTTCCATATGAATAATTGCCCAGAGCATGGTGTGTTGCAGTGAATGGAAGAGCCTGCTGTGTCTGCCAGTGTTTCTGGATATGCCTCAGTCCTTCTTCATAAAATTAAAAGGAAATATTTGACAAGCCACACTATTAGTTTTGTAAAACTTGTTTTCTTGAAGTGCAGGCTGGAAGGGCTTTTGGTTTTGTATGTGCTTTTCTGCCCTTCTTTAATTTTTCTCCTGTCCTGAAGTGTGCTGTCACTAATTGTGAATTAGCAGTCAATGTATATGTCTTAATACATTTTAAAAATAAATTTATAAATGTTTTTATACATTTAAGACATGCATACATGCACATCCAAATATCACATGAGCAAGCAAGAAGACTTCAGGTATTTTTGCAGCATTTGTGCTACTCATATGAGGCTGGGAAGTAGTATGGATTTGAACATAACTCATTCATATGCTTGCCCTAATAGGTGACCCTTCCATGATTGACCTGGACTCTGACTGGAAAGCTCCCACGGAGGAGTGGGGAAACTGGACTGGAGATGAGGAGCCTCAGATGAGGGATGAGAAAAAGGTGAGGCAGTGCTGTTGATGGCCAGGGGAGACCTGGTCCACTGGGGTCAGCCTCATCCACACTGGGGTCTTCAGCCCAGCCCTGGAGCCAGGCTCCTTCAGTTGTGGGGGTTTTCTCATGCTGGGAGGAAGTGCTTGGCATGGTCCCTACCTCACCTGTCTGAGACAGCTGGAGCTGGGAACACACTTGTAGGAGGCATGAGTTGGGCTGGGAGGAGCTGGCTGGTTCTGGGAGTTCATCATCCCCCTGGTATCACTGTCCTAAGCAGCAAACCTTGGGTGTTTGCACCCTACTGCTGCTGACCTTCTCAAATACCCAGGCCTTAAAAGAGGTGTGGAGTCCAGAGCTGGCACAGCCTTCAGAGCATCTCAGGGCAGCCAGGACATATTTATTTAAGTGTGCTGATAAGAGGGTTTGGTGACAGTGATACAGTGGTATCTTGGGTGGAGGTGTAGAAGCAGAAGTCTTGCTGTTTAAATGCTTTCTAGAAGCCCAGGGAAATGTTCCCTTCGGGCAGCAGTGGGAAGAGCAGGCTGAGCTTTTTGGAAAGATGTTTTAAGCTGAGGTGTGCAGCCTATCCAGAGAGACAGGCCCGCTTGTACACTGTCAGCACACACTCCTGGAGGTAATCAATTTTCCTGAAAAAAACAAAATTATCTGTCCCATGGCTCCTCTTACAAAATCTCTGATGCTTTCAGGATTTGCCAAAAGGCAAAGCAGGCATTCGTTTCTGTCTTTCTGGACCTGAAAGCAAAACACAACGGAAGAAGAAGAAAATGGAAGTGAAGGAAGCAAAGGGTGGAGCTGGACTGAGGCATGTGAGTATTTTGTATTCCAACAGTAGTGTTTGGTTTTCCATTAGCAGAGGGGGGATTCTTCTCTGTTAGGATGACCTAAGGGAGACTTTTCTTCCTCTCTGTCTTCTGGCTTTCTCTTCTCTTTTCTCCCTGTCTTCCCATAAAAAGAAGTTATGAGGACAGTGAACAGTGGAGTTTTGCAACATGGTATTCCCTAACATATTTTCAAAACACTTTGATTTTGCAGTACAGAATGTTGTGCACTAAACTTGGAATGCATCTGCATAAACATTTTTTCATCCATGATTAAAACCAGATGCACTCCAAATTTAGTGTACAATTGGCCTATGTTTCATCTGTAGCTGAAGGTCACCCAGAGATATCAACAGTAATGAAAAGGTGGTTCCCAAAAGTCAGTGAAGATAAAACAAGGCCACTGTTATAGCACTAAAAAGCTTATTGAGAGAAAAATGTCTCAGAGTGCAACAGAGAAAGGCTGTGGAGAATGTCAGTTCATTTGGGATTGGAAGTGCACAGGAACAGAGTGTTGACTGGCTTTTGGACCAGTGCTTGCCTGTGACTGGTGCTCAGTGAAATGAGAAATTGTGGGGGGAATGCCCGAAATGTCCAAATTGTATTTCATTCACTTGTCACAGAATGTTTTTCTGGACATGTACAGCTGCTTTTTTTTTTTTAAATCATTTGTCTTCCCCTCACACCCACTGTGGTCTCTCATGATCCTTGAGATGATTTTGTTCCCAGATCTCCTGATGCTCTCATTTTAAGGGAAAGGTTTTAACTACCTCACTGACCACAATCCACATAATCATTATGACATCCTGTCAGTTCCCAGAGTGCTGCCATACCTTTTTGTGTCCTTTTTGGACATAAAAAATGAAATTACTTATGAAGCCAGATCCACAAAGTTGCTCATCACACTCCTTGTGCTACCTCCAGTGTTTCTGTGGACTTTAGTCATTTAGCAGTCACTGGGCACATCTTCAGTGTCACTACACAATGACAGTACTTTCAGTATGTCTTGCTGCTCTTCACTGCGGGAAGCAAGGGGAGAAATAACACTGAAAGACAATTTCAACACTTTAATCCCCTCTAAAAGAAATAAATAAGAGGTAGGTAGATAACATGGCAAACTACTCTAATCATGTAAAAATTAATGTGTCCTGCAGTTTCTTTAAATGCCCCACAATAATGACATTTTTCTCATATTTTGTACTTGCATATGCTTTGTTTAACTCATATGCTTAGTGAAGCATATTGTTTCAATTAAGCCCCAGCAAGGTTTGCAAACAAGAATGGAAGAAGGCCCCAGGGACTTGATATCTACAAAAGATAGCAGTGATGCAGTCAGTGCTTCCTTTGAAAAATCCTTGGACATGGTTAATAATTCACCCAATAATGGTAAGTGATTGTTTTTGCACATCTGATGAATCTTCAGAATAATGTGTAATCTAAGAAGTGTTCAGAAATGCATTTTTAAGTGAATATGTTGAAATGCTTCTCCTTTAGCTGCATGTTTGAATTCTTTGAGAGGCTCTGTATTACTCAGAGGCTATTCTGACAAATATCTGTTCCTGTTCCTCTCAGAGTTACTGAGCAAAAAAAAAGCTACTATTGCATTTAGTGACTGTAATTTTTGCACAGCTCTTTTCAACATGAAACAGAAGCAAATATGAGTGAGTTAGAGCCCACTAAAAACATTGAGTCCTCCCCATGATTTTGAATTACCCTTGAAAGTACGTGGCCGTTGTAAAACACATCTAAGAACCCTTAAATCCTCTTCATCAGGCAAAAAGCCAACAGTTCTCAGGGATGCAATTGCATGTGGAAGGTTTGTGCATTGTCCCTGTTGTTTGTATGGCAGGTGTTCCTGGAAAAAAGGAGAGGAGGAAGAGGAAGAAAATGAAGAAAGAGACTTGAGGGAGCTGTGTAGCTGCCAAAGTGCCAACCTGATGGGGCAGACATGCCAATGAGCTGCAAGGATTCTGCTTTCTGCGATGCCGCTGAGCCCCAGGCAAAGAGAGGCTCCAGGAGACCTCCCAGCGAGAGGAAGAGAAGAGGAGCAGTGAGCCAGAGAGCATGAGTGTGTGAGAGAAGAGAGAGGGAGCAGGCTGTGCACAGGAGGTGGTTTTGAAACAGAGTGGCTGTTCATTGCAAGCTGCTGCCCTTGATCAAAAGATGCTGAATGGGGTTTGACTGGTTGCATTAAGTTCTTTCAGTTTCTTGCTGTCACGTTGTTTGTCAACTTGTAGTGTTCTATGCCATTGTAGAAATAGTTGGGCTGTACCTGACTGTGATTGTACTTTGGTCCCATGGAGGATCCACCAGCTAGTCTGGTCTCCTCTGGCATTTTTGCAGAGGTGCTCATCGACAGGCTAATAATGTACAGAAGGGAAGCACTCTTCAGAAACAAAGGGAGAATAACACTGATCATTCTCCAACCTCCTAACTCTTTTAAATCCTTCGTGGCTGCTATTGTCAGACTTTTGCCTCTTACCTTGCCATATTTATACTTTTTACCCCACATCAGACTAGTTTTCTCCTCAAGGAACATCTAAACTAGTTTGTTCCTCAAGGAACATTCTAAAGGAGGTTTTTAACTTGTTTGGAAAGATGGTCTAAACCCATTTTTCCCCCCTGGATTTCATGGTGGGCTAAAGTTTAAAGTCTGTATGTCCAAAGCATGTTGCATTTGTACTTATAGTAGACTGAGGTAACTTTTAAAAATAATTTTTCTTAATCTGATGTTTGGACGTTTTTTATCATTTTGTCACTTGAATATTCTAATATAAACTCAATTTGTGAATGAAGTTTTTAAGTCAGTTTAGTATTTATTGAAGGGTATGTATTTCTCCTTGTCAGAGAGCTCATAGTATGGAGGAGAATGTGTTACAATAGAATACTGTGGTTTATAAACAATGCTGAACTGACACCACTAAAAGCAGAAGCCCTTTATCCCCAGAGGAGCTGCAGCTTTGGTGGCAGCTGGGGGGTCTTCCGTAGCTGGTAGACGGTCCTGAGACTGTGCCTGACCCATCCCAGAAGTGCTGCCTCGAAGGATGAGATAGTTTTTCTCAAATCTCCATCTGCATTTGACTCTGTGCCTTTGTAGATGGTGGGGGACAGTTACTAAAGCATGTTAAATGTGTGCACATTTGTAGGCTTTGGGCTGATGCTGTGAAACTCTTCACTAGGACAGTGAATAACCAGGGATGTCCGTGGCTTTACACTGTCACGGCTGCACTCCTGTTTGCATCATGGAGCCAGAGGAGAGCTCTGTGCTTCTGCCATTGCATCCCTGATCTCCAGTCCCAGCTTGTCTAAGCTTTACTTGCAGCTCAACACTTTTCCCTGATGGCCTTCATCTGTTGCATAGCTGTCAGATCAGCTGTACCCTTCAGAGAAGCAATTAACTGCAGCAATGTATTTGTGTTTAGAGTTTAGCTACTATATGTTGAAGTGCAGTTCTCTTGTGCTGTGACTTTTGGGGTAGTTAGCTGTATTGTGTGCCCTGAAATTTAGCACAGTAGGGTTGTTTCAGACAGGCAGGGGAGGGGTAATCTTACCTGATGCCACTTAGCAGCCCACTGTCTAGGATCTGCACATCTTGGTGTTTGTGTCTCAGTGTAGGCGAAATATTGGCAGTTCATGAATGGACTGAACAGACCAAAGAGCTTTTATCGGGAAAGTAACTGGTTTGGAACAGATGCATAACAAGAAAATACATGGCCTTGCTGGAGGAACAGGTACAGCAAGTACAAGGATTTAGAAGATGTGGTAATGAGTATGTGGGTAATGAACAAAGTTCTGCTATCTCTGAAGCCAATGGAAAACATTCATTGACCTCATTGGGGCCAGGATGTTGTCCATGGCCTTTGCTTAGCATTGAAGATAACCTCTGTCATCCAAAAAAGAAAGAAAGAAAGAAAAAAAAAAGAGATAAAGAGAAGCTCACAAGATTGGTGGACTACAGATTTCTTCTGCTTTTTTCTCTATATCTGCTTGTAAACGTTTTGATGTCTTTGTAATTATGCTTTATTTCAACATTTTTCAGTATTTCAAATGTCACTGTTTTTGTAATAAAAAATCAAAACTTTTGTCTGAAGCCCAACACTCATGAGCTGTTTTATTTAATTTGTATGTGTGTAAGAGCATGTGTTTTTTGCTAGAACCATTCCATTTTCAAGCTTTTTTGAGGTACTATAAATTTTTTTAAGAGATTCCCTTCATCTGAACTCTTCAACGTTTAGGAAATCCTCGTGACATTCTTTTGTTGTTGGGATGAAAGAACAATCCAGACTTATAACACTGACAAGCTGACTGAGGTGCTGATGACAAGCAGCAGCAAATTATATTACTGTTTTTCTGTCAAATTCTTTAGTACCCCTCTTCCTGACTTCAGTGGTGTCTGAGGCCTGCATTTTCCTTCTGGCTTCACTATTTCACTCCTGGGAAGTCATCACAGTAATACAGAGATGGGCTCAATAGTTTACAGCCGCACATTATTTAATACCACGCTCTAATGTAGGCAAAAAAGAATACACTTCTATGACTAAACATTCTTGATCATAGGCTTTCCTAAATAATTGAAAAACACCTTTCAGGGCAAATTAGGTGGCAATGTACAGCATGCTTGTGATTCATCTCTTTTGTCAGCAGTTAGGAAAGGGTATGTTGGTTGTTTCTTGTTTGATATGGCTGTGGCAGTGCCTGGAGCCTTCCTGTACCACGTCCCCCAGCAGTGCTGCTGCACAGGCTCCCAGGGATGCAAAAGTGTTCTTCAGTGAGAGAACTGAATTTACAAAAACAAGCAAATCAGAACACAACGCTCTAAGTAACTCTGTCAGCTTCCATTCTTTCACTTCCCACTTGTCAGAGGCTGAAAAATCATCACACAGCTTAATAAATGGTCTCTGCAGATGCTTTCAAAATCAGACAAAGCTTTGAGTTCCTTAAGAAACTCCCTTTCATCACCACATGTTCAGGTTATTCCCTGGTTTCTGTGCTTTTAGGACAGAGGCTGTGCAGATCATCCGCCTGCTCTGCTGCTCCTGGCTTCGGGAGGGTTAAATGGGTGTGCTGGATGTGTGCATTCTCCCAGTCTCTGATCTTTGCTAGCTGGAGACTATTGAAAATCCTCAGACACAAGATTCAACATCCCCCTCCCAACATGCTGAAGCATTACTTGAGCTATAACTGAATGTTATCCCTTAGAAGAGTAAATGGAGAGTAGTTCTCTCTGGTCATTCAATAACCCAGTGTGTCTAATTGCCAGTTCATGGGCCAGGTCCAGCTGGCACCCCTTGCCTCTTCCCTAAGCAATTTATTAGCTGCTTGAGGGGCACTTGCCTTAGGAACAGCCAAAAGCTTTGCACATGCCTGCAAATGGCCCAGCGGCTGGAAATCAAGCCTCTGGTGCAGCCGCAGTGTGGGAGGTGGGATGAAGTGTGGCTGCCAAACATCTATGATCTGGTTAGGGGCAAGCAATTTATTGTTACAGCAGCAGCTGTAAATGACAAAATACATGGCTTTAAGTTTCCACTTTCTCTTAAACTCAGTCTGCTCTATTTTTCTAATGATGCTTTTTCTTGTGGGCAGGTCTTGAAGGTGGAAGATTGGCTATATTCCTAATAAAAGAGCCATATCCATATGTGATGAACCCATAGGCATTAAGATGTGGCTGATTATGTAACTGACAAGCTCCTGACCTACAAAGTTGTGTTTACTTGCAGGCAGACAGCAGGATGCAGATGTAGAGGCTGAAGCTTCACACTCAAACCATGGTGTAACACTGCCAGAGTAAAGATGGGCAATCATAGAGAAGAATTTGGCCTGCTGTTCCATAATTATCCATAACTGATCACTGTAATTGTCTATAATTATCAAGGTCCCACCCAATGTGGAGATCGGTGGCACAGCCAACATGTGCACAAGCTGACTAGCAGGTAGACATGCTAATTGCCTGGCAGGAAATAATTTCTTTACTATGCTTACAACAGGGGCCTACTCTGTAGTGCTGAGTATTTTCTAAGGGTAGCTGGATGTTGTGAGAGAGGGTTTTTAAGTCATGGGCCACAAAAATCAGATATAGGAAACCTTGTCCTTCTTTGATTGTACTGAATGAGACCCAGGGATCTTTTCAAGGTAAAATGAACTTTCTAGCATGTGCCATCCTTCACATTCAGCCCTGCAGGTGTTCCTGCACAGGAAAGATCCTCCCGTGCTGACTGAACAGACACTGTAATGCATTGATCTCAGAAACAACTCTGTGTCTTCTGGGAAAAGGCCACTGTACGAGTAATTGACCCCTGTGTCATCCCACCAAGAGAGTATCAGAAATTTGGTAAACACTATTTTCTGTCAAACTTTGATTTCTCTTTGTACACACGGTTTTTGTTTGGCGGTGGTTCTGTGCAGTGCACGTTGCGGGGACTCAATAAATGGCTTATCGAGCTCTTCTGGCAGCAAGAGTCTCCTGCCACAGTGTTCCTCCTGGAAACCTGCTGGCGTCCCGAACTGCAAACCCAGTCAAGGAGCCAACGTGTAAAGAAATAACAGCCATTAGAAGGTGACTCCCTGCTTCCCTGAGGAGGTAGTGTTGAAGCCCTCAGGCTCCTCCTGCTCACCCTGCCAAGATTCATGGAGAGGCAAGCCTGGGCTGAGGGCTGGAAGGGGGAGGCTGCCAGTGAGTACAGGAGATTTTCCATTTCCAGTGCTCACTGTTGTTCATGTAAAAGCACCGAGATATCTGAAATTCCAAGCACCATTTTAGATCATGTTATTTTTAGACATTTTCATAGCTCCTCAGCTGTGTGGAGGCTGCTATAAATGAACCACAGCTCTTTTAGTTTAGCAGATTTTGATTCTCTAAATGAAGACAAGAATTTTTATTCAGTGTTTGAGATTTAGGAAATCTGAGCATACAGCAAGTAACCCAGAAACAGTCCTGGGTTTAGAGAAACTTTATATCATATACTGTCATATTTTAGCTTATTTTTTAACCCTGGCTTTCTGACCCATCTGTTATGAGTTTAAAAGGTTGGAACTGTGTTAAACTGACTCATACTGGTAAAAGATAATTCATATTGTTAACAGCAACCAACTAGAACAAATAGTACAGAAGCTTGGAACATTACATTAGGAATCCCAAAATGAAGTTGATTAATTCGGTAAACAAGAGTAAAATTCAATAATCACAAAACTCATTGCGATACATTCTTACTACTTTTTAGTCCTTTTTGCAAGAAACCACTGATCCTCCAAATTAGGTTGTTTTCCTACAAAATTCATCTTAGAGAAAAAGGATGGTAAAATTTGTTAATGCTGACTTCAGGATATCTGTGATTTTGCTGTATGAGTCACCAACAGGAAAGCTTCCCCCTGACTAATTTACATGAGGGTTTTTTTCCTCTCATTGATATGTTAATGCATTGCTTTTACTCTAGTACATTCTTATCTTTTTTTAAGGAAGCAAAAAGTCAATCCATACTTTCAGCCTGGGTATTTTTCACACCTTCTGCACCAGTTCTATAGATTTTTCTAAATTCTGCCAAGGGGATACAATACTATTAGCAGTTTCTATGTAAAGATACTACTTTCTCTGCGATGTTGAAAAACTTTGGTTTTTTTAATCGAAAAATGTTTGTTCAGCATGGAAAATAACCGAATCTGAGGAGCTAACGAACCATTTATCTTTTTGTTTGTTTGTTTTTGTTGGGTTTTTTGTTTTGTTTTTGGTTTTTTTGTTTTTAGTTTTAGGATGCAGAGCAGCAGGCACACGCATAAAGTTATAGGGAAAAAAATGAAAAATAGCAGTAGCTCGTTCCTGCCCTCATACTCAAGTGCCTTCTTCCATTTGGGATGGAGGAGCTCCAACATGTCCTACACTGTACCTTTTATTTCCAGGCAAAGAAGCCAACAGACAAGATGTTCCTAGAACTTTGACTGACCTGTAGTAGTGTTGGTCAGATCAGTTCATCTCACTGCACCTTCGTTTCTCAACCCCCATCAGGACAATCTTTTCACTATGAAGAGATCTGAACTCTGCCCGAAGTTACGTATGATTATCAGTTCAGAGTCTGTAGGTTTCCATTCACACAACACAGCAGATGCTGAAACAGAACAGCACTTATTCTTCAAAATATTGCCATTCTGGCAATAGTTCAGTGTGTGGTTACAGCATTAAACCACCATCTTCTAGCCAAGGATAGACTGAAGAACAGCACAAAAGAGAAAAACTATGGTATTACAAAAATTAGCAGAAAACAGTCTTAGTGCTGCATTGTTTTGACATCTTGCAAGTGTAGGACTTTAAATTTTTGAAGAAGTTGAAGTCTGGTCCCTCATTTACCTGATCCTAGCTGTTTTGCTGTCACCTTATTAAAATCTGATTATCCAAAACTAATTTGTGTTTGATAAAACATTGTCAGGCTCTCTCAAGACAGAAGTGCAAATCTCCTGTCTAGACATGGGTTTTGAAAGCCCGACTAGTTTGGCTAATGAGGAACACCTCGATATCAAACCCTCCCTACCTGCTGAGAGGGAAGGAGTTAAAATGTCATGCTGCTAAAGGAATCCCAATCATTCTTTTGCAGCTGCTTCTGACTTGCAGATCTGTGTATGGTTTCCTGCTCCTACTGTTGTGGATGCTTTGGTCCTGCATGCCATGGTCTGCTTGTGAGGAAGTTTTATCACTAGCACTCACTGACTCTCTGAGATTTTGCTCGGCCTGTCATGACTGTAAGCTGAGCCCAGATTTTTTAATATATTTAGCCTCACAAATCCTCTTTGAACTAGCAAAAAGGAGAGAATTAAGGCTCAGCGAGAAGGAAGGCTCTTGCCTGAGGTCATCTGGGCTGCCTGTGGCATGGAAGAACTGGAATCTTTCACAGAGGGTAGGACTAAAATCATTAATGTATTACCTCTTCCCTTAAGTACAAGAAACAATGCAATCATTCTCAAAATACTCTTTAAATCTTTCCTTTTTTTGGGGGGGGGGAGGAGAAAGTGGAGAGGTTTTTTTATGCAAATTAAATAGTTCCACATCAGCATATCCTGCTGCAGAAAGCTTCTTTGTGATGTTAAATGAGATTCACATTATTCTTCCCAGTATCTTTGTTGCTGAGTATAACAAGCAGTGTTTGCAGAGTGTAACAATCAGTGAAGCTCAAGGGAACCGCATCAATTTTTATTCTGAGTCTGGCTGACAAAGATATGAACACTTAATTAAGATTTCTTTCATCTCATGAAAATAGCCCTGACAATCCGAGCTTGATCTTAGCGAAGGCAGTGTCCAACTGCAAGCTCTTAGTTGGAACACTTGCCCTTACAAATCACTTGAACTGGGAGTGGGATCTAAAGGTTTCCAAGGGGATGTCCAAACTTTGAGGGAGTGGCTCCCGCTTTAATTTCGGACTCATTCTAATCCTGTGAACTCCTGCTTCACACAGGGACAGATCAACAGGAAGGAGAATCTCTCAGCTCCGCAGAACAATGTAATCAATTCAGGCATGCATGCAGCAGAATAGTTGGCTTAGCTTCCCAAAGTACCATCTGTAAGAAAACCGATTTTTTAAATGACTGATACAACAAAATGCACATTCTTTTTTCTATTTTTTTACATGGACGTATATATTGATTAAAATTAGTCCCTTCTTGCTACATTAAATCAGAGTTTTGATAATTAGGCAACTGTGCACAGGCTGAGAACATCAGCAGCACTAAAGAAACAAACAATAGTTTGTAAGAGGATCATTACAGCCATCTTAGCAGCACTTACAACATGTTTATTCAAAAATGAAACATGCCCTACGGAAGAAAAACACCAACTATGGAACTCTGGGGATTTAAAATAAAAAGGTCACTTTTAAAGCCCTTAAGTAAGTAATTCCAAACAACTCCGCAACAGCTCATATTAAAAACAGACTAAGCAGCTAAAGCAATAAAATGTGTTAATTGTACAATCTGGAATGTATCAAAAGGACAACCACTGTCACCCCCATTACCTTCTTATTGTTCAAAGTGAAAAAACTCAATATTAACACTGACGTACATCTTGGTGTATATAGGCATGGCAAATATTTATGGTTCTGTGTCTCAGAATGTGCACTGCCAAGAAGGAAATACTTGCAGCTGCAAGTAGCTTAAAATAAACTGTGTGCATTTCTGCATCAACAGCTCAGATCTCCAGAAACCATTGGGTCAGGAGAAGTTTACAGGGCCTGCTCCATGTGGGAACAGGAGACTGTGTGTCTAAGTCGTGGTGAAACTCATCACATACACAAATGAAGACAGCACTTGGATTTACACACGTTATTTCTAATTAACGTATGAAAAAGTGCAGCACCTGCAGATTTCAGTGGAACAAATGAAGCATTTCCATTACCCACTCACCAACAGAGGCTTGAGTAGGGCTTGGAGTCACCAACAAAGTAAAGCACTTCTGTGGACTAAATTTCACCTCTTCTGTTTTCCCTCTGATGGCATATCCTCTTAGCATGTAACACAGTCTTAATATTATTCTTTAATCCAAGGAATTAACTCAAAAGAACAGCAAAACGGTTCATGTGAACTAAACCTTCTGCAGCGAAATTCAGTGAAAGCCGAGGGATGTTGGCAGTACCTCAAAGCAGGCCTCTTCAGGCTCTGCCCAGGTGTCATGGTTTAGGAATGGGACTTCCCAGTTCAGGACTCCCACTGAGACGTTCTGAAACCATACACTGCTGCTCTCTCTCACTCCCCCTTCCCATCATCTTTCCAGCTGCGTTGGGATGGAGTTGAGAATTGGAGGCACAACAATAAACTGGAAACATCAATGAGACAAGAAACCTGCCCCCTGCTCCCAATACACAATACCAGTCGGCTCCCTCCTCCATGTTTTCTACATAGGAAGAAACTCCTTTTCCCCCTGCTCCTGGCAATGACCAATGATGTGAGGTGGGACAGAATAACCTCCACATCCGAGCCATGCTCCCTCCTGGCATGCTGCAAAAATTAACACAGCCCCAGCTGGAATCAGGACATCAGGAGACATTACTTACTCATTACCATTTTGGAATTAAGGACTGTCTATAATCACAAAATCAATTAGGTTGGAAAAGACCTGTGAGATCATCGAATCCAAACCATGACCAAACACCATGTCAACCAGTCCGTGGCACTAAGTGCCGTGTTCAGTCTTTCTTTAAACACCTCCAGGAACAGTGACTTCTTGTTCCAACGTCTAATCACCCTTTTAATGAAGACATTCCTCTTGATGTCCAGACTAAACCTTTCTGCCGCAGCTTAAGGCAATGTCCTCTAAAGCTGTTACCAGCTGCCTGGGAGAAGAGGCCGACCCCCACCTGGCTACAACCTCCTTTCACGGAGTTGTAAAGAGCGATAAAGTTCTCTATGAGCTTTCTTTTCTCCAGGCAAAACACCCTCAGCCGTTCCTCCTTCTGCTTCAGCCGCTCCACCAGCTCTGCTGCCCTTCTCTGGACGTCCTCTAGAACTTCCACGTCCCTCCTGAACTCAGGGGCTCAGAACTGGCCCCAGAATTAGAGCTGCCCCTCACCCGCGCTAAGTACACGGGAACGTGCCTAGACAACGCAGCTTTCTCCATAGGTTTTTCGCTGCCTCCCCGGCTGCCAAGTTCCGGCTCTTCAAACCCCCGGCGAGCTGCTCCCCGTCCGCCAGGCGAGCAGGGCCGAACCTTTCCCCGCCAGACCCGCCCGAGGGCAGACGGCAAAGGCAGGAAAAGCCCAACATGGCGGAAAAGGCACCGCCCCCACCTCAGGTGCGGCCCCCGCCGCCGCAGGTGAATGCGGAGCGTTAGTACCAGAGCTGTTGTGATTGGTCAGTGGTGCTGTCAATCACCCGTCACCGCAGCAACACAGGCCCGCCCCGCGACACTCTTTCGGCTGTTGATTGGTCAGTGCGGCGGTGACGCGCGCGCCGGGGGTTTTACGGCCCTCGGTGTCGGGAACTGCTTGGAGAGGGCGGGTGGTGGGTCTGGTGGTTGGAGCTGCGCGCCGCCGCCATGACGTTCAAACGGAGTCGTGACCGCTTCTACAGCACCCGCTGCTGCGGCTGCTGCCATGTGCGCACCGGCACCATCATCCTGGGCACCTGGTACATGGTGAGAGGCGGGGGCGACCAGCGACTGGAGGGGCGGCGGTGGGGGCCGTGCTCAGCGCGCGTGCGCGGGGGTGTTCGGTGGGGCGGAGGAGCAGCGCCCGCGCGGCCGCTCTGAGGGACCGCGGGCGTCCCGTTCCCCTTCCCGGGCAGCTGTTCCTGTCCTGAGGTGGTCAGGGGAAAGCTGCATGGGGGGATTTCCTGGGACCACCCGATGGTGCTCGGGTCCCTCTTCTTTCCTGGCGTCTCCTTCGGGCTAACGAAGTCCTGCTGTCCCTCAGCAGCCTCCCTTGTGTTTGGAAAAAGAAAGCGAAGCGAAAGTTCAGAGCATTTTAATCTGCGTCTCAGAGAGATTGTGTTACTGTTCTCTTTCTTGGTTTGGAGGGATTGAGACTTTAATACAGTACTGAGCGTGTAAGGGAGAAGATCGGGGGAGACTGAATTTGGGGTGTATAATAGGAGAATAAGATGAGTTACCCGTGAGTGGTGTGTAATCTCTGAGAGGAAGATGAGTGTCTCCCGAATGAGCAAGAGCTTTGTGGCAAGGGAAGTTCCTGGTTATTCCATACTCTGTTCCTGAACCAGTGATTGAAAAGCAGTAGAAACAAATTTGGGTCCCAAAACACTTCCTTTTTTCTCACTGGTGAGTGCTTTCTCTCCGAGAAAGAGCTGTGGTAGTGCAGATGAAATATTAGAAATAAAGTTCTGAACTCGGGCGAAGTAGAAATTTGAAAACAGTACCAGCAAGTTAAAGGCCTGGAGCCCTAACTTCCCTTGGTTCCCTTAAAGGAGGCCTGAGCTCCCCTTTATTGTAGTAATTTCCTCCTCTTTCCTTCCCCTTAACCCTCGTGGGCAGTAAAAATGAGAGGATAGTTTACAAAAGTTGCATCATACCTTTTCTGTTCTCCTGGAGCTGTAATCAAAACCTGTGTCCTCCTTTGCACTTCTCCACATTGGAAGAAACAAAGAGTGCTGAATTTTTGTGTTGATATGAAACAGCCGTGCACAGAAACTGCCTTTAGAGGCATGGGGGTTTGATTTTGGGGAGTTTATGGTTTATTTTTAACAAGTATGGGGAGATCCTTTATTTTTATGCCTGTTGGTCCCTCAGTTGGCAAAAAAATGTACAGGCAAACAAAGTCGCTTGAGAGATAGGACTTGAGGAAAAGGCAGGGTAGGGCGTTGGAAATGTAACAAAACTTTAGGGAAAAGGTATCTCTTTCAAATTTAAATTGGACAAAAGTCTTGGTGCTGATGAAGTTCTATTATTAGTTCATTTCAAAGGAAAAGGTCCATTGTAGTATTGAGAATCAAACTTTTAGAAACCTGCAGACCACCATGTGCTGATGGATGGCGTTCAAGAATATGCTTCTGGTCGCTCAAGAAAAAGCACAAATCGTGAACAGTACGGGGATCAGTAATCCTTGTTCAGAACAAAGCACCTCGCTGCCTTCCGCGCTGCGATTCCTGTTCGCGGGAGTGTCTGTGAACCCAGGAACTTGCTGGGGGCGGGGGACAGGGACATGTTTCTGTGGCCACAGACCTGGTAGCACTTCCAGTTTCTACCTCTCCTGCTGTGCTTATGTTTCCTCTTGTTGCCTGGTTGCGGCACCTCTTTCTTCTTTCTGAATGAGTGCTGGGGACGGTGGAAGCTGCGCCGGGCACCCGTGAGGCTGCGGCTCCAGGGGCGGAGTGCGGCTTTGATCTCGTGTAACCGCAGCCGCTCGGTCTGCTAGAGGGAAAAGTAGAGCTGAGTTCAAGGTAGCAGGGGGCATGCAAAGTGCTTCAGAGGTGCGGGTTTTTGGTAAAAAAACTCTGTGTATCGAGCACTTTGTTATTCCATGCGTTGAATATCTTTATCCAGTTCTCAGCTGTCACCTGGGTAAGGGTAAGAACTTTTAAGTCTGGCAACAACTGTCTGTTTGAGCTGAATTAAGGTTATAACATGAAGCTTTAAGTGGTCTTCCCATATGCTTTAAAATCAGAATTCAACTATAAATTACACATTTTTTGAAGGTAAAATACGGTTTTGACAGTGAAAGTTAACTTTAATTGCCTTCTGCCAAGCTTTAAAAAATTGTCCAGAACATGTCAAGTTTTTTAGACATGTTAGTTAATGCACCATTTAAGTCTAGCTCTAACTTAGTCTTTCAGGTTCTTATGAGAAGTATTTCTAAATCAATTAAGTAATCTCTGCTTTTAAGTTACAGTGGGACAGATAGTAATAACTTTATGTGTAGGGTGGTGTTTTTTGGTTTGTGCGTTTGGTGGGGCTTTTTGTTTGTATTTTTTGTGTTTTAGTTTTGTTGGGGTTTTTTGAAGGATGTAGCTTTTTGGAGGGGGAGAATGTTTAGTTCAAGAATAGTTTTATGTTACTGAAAATCTTGCTATTTACTATATAAACTGTGTTCTCGTGCAGTGCAGTCCTGAAGGAATTTGCTATCAAACTTAAAATGGAGTCTCATAGCAATATACTCCAGATGTTTTAGTAAGATAAGACTTTTGTCTACTTAATACGTGTGTTATTTTTATGTAACCATTTCTTTAGGCATTTTCCTATTCCTTGCTTATTTGTGTACTTTTAAATCATGCATGTAATTAACTTTGCTCCTCGCTAGAACAGTTTTATCACTGTCCTTGCTGTGTGCTTCTGCAAGTCCAGAGAGAACGAGGATTACCTTCTAAAATGTCTGCTGCTGATGCTGTGTGAACAGAGTGTGTCTCAAGCACGGTTCTGTCTGTGTGCTGCTGCTGTTTGTGATCAGTAAATAAAAGTGTATTTACCAAAAGACAAGAACATTTCTGGCAGAATTGTACTTGAGTTCCAGGTCTGATAAAGCTTGGTTAGCTCTGCAACACCCACTGCTGTTCTGTGTAGGAAGGAAAAAGAAACCTCCTGTTCCTCTCTCCATAATTGCAGTCGTGTTGCTTTGAAGTTTGTTTCTTCCTGTAAACTTTCATATTGGGCACTGTGCTTTCCAGAAACCGGAAGCACGCACACTGCACTGGCAAAAATGGGATCAGAGTTCAGTAAACAGCATAAAAGCCAATAGTGTTGTTCTGGAGGGAGGGGCTGCTGCGTTCTGGCAGCAAACTTCAGGGCTGCAGTCAGTGATGCAATTGCTGCTGGTTAGCAGGAGCATGAGGGGGATCTCTGGAATTGTTTGTTCACTGAACCAGATTGACAGAAATGAGCCTATATAACTGGTCTCAGTCTAATAGTGGTAGTGCTAGAGGCTCTGAAGTACCTATTTAAAATTACTCTTCCTCAGATTTTACTATTTCAATATATTAATAAACCAAACTAAATCAGACTCTCCATCTTGTTTTTTTTCTTTTTCTTTTTTTTTTTTTTTCTTTTTTGTTTTGTTTTTTCCCCTTTGGAAACATGTCTAGGGAAAAAATACTGGAAAAGGAGTGTGGTAGTGCAAGGCAATTTCCCTTTATCTTCCCCTCATAAAAGAATATAAGCAAATTATAAGTAGGAATTCTTGGTTTTGCCCAACCAAGTGCTTGGGGAAATCTAGACTTCATGTTTGGGCCTCCAGAGAGATGAAGCACTTGCATGATGAGGCATAAAGTGTACACTGTGGAGATAAAACTCACTAATTAAAAAGCTAATGCTTCTTAATAGTTCCACAGTCTTTTGAGTTCTAATCATATGGGGAGCTAATATTTCTGTTACCAGTGTGTAATGATGACTTTCTACTTGAGAATTTGAAATTTCAGCTATTTGAATTTTGATTCAAGCTACACCAAACTGTTAAACTTAACTATCCCAGATATGAAAATGTAAAATACACTCCTTAAACTATTACAAAACTAAATTAGTGTTATTTTCATCTTAATGGGATTATTTTTTGAACAAGAACTTGAACATGCATTTTGCAAATTTTTTTTGTTACTATTTTTGATTTCTTAGCAAAAGAGACCAGAATGAGGCCACTGAGATTTTTGAGGTGTTACTTTAGAGTGCTGTAGTATCCACTGAGTGCTGTCTTGTCAGGCTTGGGGGTTTTTTTTTGAGTTTGTGGGGTTTTTTTGAGGGGAGATGGTGATGGTTTAATCCTCATATTACACTGAGGCATACATGAGTTTCATTTTTTTGGACTTCTCTTTGCAGACATTTGTGAACATACATTTGATTTGCAGTGAGTATATACTTAAAAGCTCTAAGAATGTTCTGTGGTCCAAACCATATTCTTGCTGCGTGTTACGCTGATTATTTTGAAACAAGTCTTGTGGTCTTGCTGTTACCAAGCTTCTGGGAAAGAATGGAAGTAGTTAAAATAGAAGCTCTGGCTCTCTAGGTCTTAATCACATTCAACATACGAATTTCAATTAATTGGTCAGTGTTGTGATGGATTTGTAAACAGTAGTAATGGAGTGAGGTGTTAATTGACCAAGGTTTGGGTTTGTTATTTGTTTTTGTTTAGATTTGTCTTGGTTTGTTACTATTTTTATTTGGTCTCATTGATTCTAATAGATTGGATTTTGAACCACTCTTATTTTCTGTTTTACTTGCATACCATTTCAGGTTGAGAAAATAAACCTTTAATACATGGAACTACACTCAGTAACCAGTGAAATTACTAAGGACTTCAGTACACTGAATTAGGACCATAGATAAGATGAAAATAAAAAATAAAGTGACAGATGGAGAATTACAATCTCAAAATTCTGAGGCATTCAAGTTCTTCAGTACTGCTATAGTAATTCAAGTGCTGCTTACTCCTTATCCTGAGGCAGATAGCCTATCATGGAAGTCAAACTCATGACTGTGTATAAACAATAAATGATTTAGCTGTAATTGAACATGTACTTTTGTGCTTTATAAAGTAGAGATCAATGTTTCAACTGCCAGAGACCTGAACCTTGATATAGGCTTTTTGAAACAAGTACAGTGCAGAAAGGTATTTTCCAATATATCCAGTTCACTCACAGAGAGGAGGAAATAGAAAGGTTGAAAATGCACTGAGAGCAGAAGGCCAGAGTACAGAAGGATGAACCAGGTTGGAAATGAAAGTGTTCCATGTTTGTGACCAATGGTGAAGCAAAATAAGATTTAAAGACAAGAGGCAGGTGAGCAACTTGACAGTTTGTCCTTTAAGAAGTGTCCTGTGAGAGTGAAAATAAGTGCATTTTGAGGCTAAAGATACTGGTGGTTAAACAGAGTTCTTCACTGCCAGCTGTTTTGGCTACTATGTTTTATATTCCAAGGCATAAAATTCCTTGGAATATAAAATTTATAAATAAAAATTTAAAATTTAAATAATTTT
>VXBC01009448.1:521214-778024 GCA_013399945.1 Ploceus nigricollis
TGAGGGGGTACCCAGGGTGGGCCCAGTGCTGCTGGGAGCTGCACTCTTATTTCCACATTCTGAGGAGCTGCACTGCATCTGAACTCCCACAGAGACTCCAAACTCAGGGCATCTTTAGATGCTGCCACAGACTACTTCAGTGTGACTCTGGAAGGCGGGGGGGTGTGAAAGACAACTGGTTTCATGTGGTATAAGAAACACAGCTGAAACTGGGTGCTGCTCAAACATGGATTCCACACACACTCTGCTCTGGGTCTGCAGGGAGGGAGTGTGTGTGTGTCTGACCATGAGTGGGCAAAGAGCTCCTGCCAAGGGCTGTTTACTGAGACTCTCCAAGTGGGTGGCTGACCATATGTGTGAGCAGTATTTGACAGCAGCAGGCACTGCCTGAAATTTGTCTGGGGTGTGTGTGCATGTGCTCTTGCTCAAAAAGCTGCAGTGTCTTCTGAGAGAGAAAAGCCATTATACTCCCATGGAGCCCTGCCCTGTGGCTTTCTTCTGCTTGAAGGGTGGTGGTCCCTCTTCCCTGCTACTGTTTGCAACCTTTGGGAATGTGATGGTGGCCTCTTCTACTGCGCCTTCGTGGTAGAACTTACAGAAGTGAGTCAGTGCCTGCCTGATACTGTACAGCTGGAGGGTGGTGGTGGTTCCTCTTCTAAATCAAGGCTTCCTGTTCCCCTGATGGAGGTGATGGGAGAGAAGATGATCCTGCAGTACAACAGGATACAGATTTGGCAAAGGTGTCTTCTGAAGCCCTGTGCTGGAGATCAGGGTGCCTTCCTGCCCTAAGCTGTGCTTTCCCAAAGCTCACTGCATCTTCCTGCAGGAACTGGCCAAAATGCCCTTGGCCAAATTTGGCAACAGAGCGGGCAGTTCGTGTGCCTCGGTGATCACATTTTTCTGCCGTTCTTTGCAACTACTGTCCTGGAGACTGAAAGGCAAAATAAGCCTGGACCAAACACTTTGCGGTGAAGGAAGAACGGTGTCTTAGCTCCCCCTGCGCCCAGGTTTGAGCCCTGCCCCGGCCCTGCCGCACGTTCCCGACGAAGAGCTCTAATCCTCGCCCCCTTCCCTCTTCCGAGGGCTGAGCGCCCGTCGGAGCGGGGGAGCGAGGGCCACCGGCCCGCCCTGGGGAGGAGGCGGCGGGAGCAGCCGATGCCCCTCGGTGTCCCGTCCCCCTTCCCGGTGCCGGTAGCTTTAAAGGCGGCGCGGCGGGCGCGGGGCCGGCGGCAGCACCATGGGGCGGGCGCTCGGCATCCTGGGCTGCTGNAAGCTACGCATGCGTGCACTAACATTTTAAAATGTTTTTTCAGCTTCCCAAAAGCAAAACTGAATTACAGGATGAATATAGAATTATATAGAATATACCTGGGTGTGATCCTAGATTTGTCTGGTCTATTACTCCATCCAAAGGCAAAATCAACTATGCTGCTGTGCTTCCTGAGGGAATTTGTGCAATTTCATTTTTTCCCTCTGTTTTCACTTGAACCAGAGGAAAAAGGTTTCCAATGCCTTGGAAAATACTAAAAAGTGCTGTTTTCACCTCTACTTTTAAGATACTTGTGAAGATTTTTTAAATTTAAGCTGGAATGGAATAATAAAACTCAACTTGATAGTAGCCAGGAGAGGTGTGTTCGGTTCCCAAAACAGTCCTCAAGGTGTGAATTCAAACTGAATACCTCATGTTTTGCTATTTAATGCACTGGTGAGCCAGGATGTCTCTTTTATAGAAATACTCTTGTTTTGGGTTGTCCATTTTTCAGCTGCAAATCCAACCTTGATGGCATAAATTAAGTACATGGTACAATCTGTGTCAGGATCTGGTATCAGGACAGGGAGGGGGCATTTCAGTTGCCTGCTGTCACTGTCTTGATTGGTTTTTGTCTTCCTCGAAGTGATGCTTGTCTCTGATCTATGGCTTTTCTGCTTCTGTCTAGATTTATATGGCAGTGAGAAATTTTGGAAATGTGTGTGTAAATGTTCATTTTTACATATGAAATTACTTCATGAGTAATTTCATTTTTCTCTCTGCTCTACAAGCCTTGAAACAATAACAATTTCCAAAGAAGCCTTTTTACAACATCATTTGTGTCTTTTTCCTTGTTGGTCTTTATGTGTTCTTGTTGTGTATTTTGGATTGTGATTTACAAACAAGAAATAATTCCTAATTAGCAGTTTATATTGTTACTATCCTAAAAAATATTACGATCTGTTCCCTATGTGATTTACTCAGATGTTTTGCCATTTTATTTCTTTATCTTATAAAAACTGAAATTCAAGCTTTATGAAAATAAATAGTAAATACACTTATATATAATTGTTTCATCTCTTTGTTGGCTGGTTACATGAAAACCACAACCCTTTGTTTCAAGGATAGTTAGACATTTTGGGGGCTCAAATTTGCACCTATCTATTAATGTTTAGAAAAAATCAGTTATTTATTTCTTGACAAAATTAATATTTATGACTCTCTAAAATGTTGCTCACTATAATTTGAAGCCTCTCCATAAAGAATCAACCAACATTATCTGGCAGGAGTAGTTTGCCATGACAGCACTCACTGCCCTTGGGTGAGAGCTCCTGTCCTGAGTAGGAGATGACTGAAGCGTTTTCCTTCCTTCCTGGCAGACACTGCCTGTAAGAACCGGCCTCTAGACCTCGTCTTCATCGTAGACAGCTCCCGCAGCGTCCGACCTGAAGAGTTTGAGAAAGTGAAAATCTTCCTGTCAGAAATGATCGATACCCTGGATGTTGGTGAAAGAACGACGCGTGTGGCGGTCATGAACTACGCCAGCACTGTCAAGGTGGAGTTTCCCCTCCGGACCTACTTTGACAAAGCCTCTATGAAGGAGGCTGTGTCTCGCATCGAGCCCTTGTCTGCTGGCACGATGACCGGCCTTGCCATCCAAACTGCCATGGAAGAAGTCTTCACCGAGGAGATGGGCACCCGGCCAGCAACCTTCAACATCCCCAAGGTGGTCATTGTTGTGACGGATGGACGGCCACAAGACCAGGTTCAAGATGTGGCAGCCAGCGCCCGGACAGCTGGCATCGAGATCTACGCGGTCGGGGTGGACCGGGCAGACATGCAGTCCCTGAGGATAATGGCCAGTGAGCCTCTGGATGAACACATCTTCTATGTGGAGACCTACGGTGTGATCGAAAAGCTGACATCCAGATTCAGGGAGACTTTCTGTGGTAAGGGATCAGTCCAAGAGAGTAGTGTAACTTGGCTCCTTTTGACTTCTGCTGCGGTTCCACTCCTTAAGAAAGAAGTTTTTCAGAAGTGTTATGTATCACAGCTAAATATTTCCTTTACCATCCATTGGGCAAACAAGCCAACCCTCTTTTTCAGTGGAGGCCAAGTAACAGCCTTTCATTTTGAATAGTGACCTCAGTGTAGGTAACAGACCTGACTCGAGTGGACCTCCTTGTGCAGTTGGTCAGATTTAGAGAGAAAGAGGAATCACAGCAATCTGGACAAGGCTTGACTGCATATATTTACTGAATTACTGAAGGTACACACCAGAGCTGTGCAGGCTGCTCATTTCTTTTCCCATCTCACTGGGAAGCAAGGAGGGTGGGCGTGTGGAACTGAAGGGATTCCCTGTAGGTTCACAGCAGGACAATCAGCATGGCAGGTAAACCACTGCAGTGGCTTGAGCAATCTGGTACAGAATAAAGTGCCCAAATGCAGCAGCAGGTCATCTCAGGACAGGCTTTCACTCCTTAGGCACTGCTGGGCTTTTCCAGTGTGCCAGGCTCACATCTCCCTCTGTTTCTCTGCAACTTGATTTAGACAGGGAGCTGTGGGATGTCATTAATTAGCTTTATTTTTTCAGGGCTGATCTTATAAAAATGCTGCATGTATTTCATTTAGTTTAGAACTCCACTAACAATGATAGGCCAGAGTGGGCTGTTACTGTCATTTACAGGGAAAAAAGGTAATCTGGAGTATTTAGAACTGCCTATAGACAGCTGTGACACAGCCCTACTCACAAAAATCAAATGACAACTTTCTGATAAGTAAAAAACTTGTGCAAAGTAGATTTTTCTAGTGAATTTCTAATAAATTTACTTTAAAATAAATCTCCAGCAAATAATAGATAAAATAGGTATAAATGACATTGTAAAAGAATTAAAATAACAGCCACTTCCTTGGGAACTTGGTTGGCAGTGTGTTACTTTGTTATTTCAGAGCCTTACTAAAAATTACTACCACACCTTTTGAGTATATTTAGAGTGAATAAACATCTTTCTCTAGGTATGAAATCAATGTGTAAGACCATCTGCAGACAGGACACTTTGCCAATAATTAGCATAGGAAATTCCTTGAGGTTTGGCTTGACACCACGTTGTGCTGCTGGTGTGACCAGATCCTCACAAGTGCCCACCTGGCTGGACAGGTACGTGTGCTGTGAACACAGCACTCATGTCCACCTATGTTCTCACCAAAGCAAGTCCTTTCACAGCAGCAAAGAAAAATCTCTTGTTCTTACGAATAAACTTACTGTTTATTGTGCTGAAGCACAGAAATTACGCCCTTGCAAGGCTGGAGGGTAAATCAGAGAGCTCACACATGTACACTTCCAGTGGAACTCTGAGTCTCCTGCATGCAGTTTGCCAGAATCTGGGAATCATGAAAAGAACAGAGTGAAGGAAACAGTCTTTAAAAAGACTCCTATAAACCAAATGAATCTAAGAGGGTCTTGTAAGACAGTGTGGTAAGCTGGGTCCCTTTCCAGCTCCAGAGTGCTTTTTGGTCAGAAATCTGGACTTACCAGTGGCAATTAGGATTTTTTTTCGCTTTGACCAAGGCAATTAATTTATTTGCAGGGTGAACTGAAAACAGGAAAACTAATGTTCAGGGAAAAAACAGTTGGCTAAGACCAAGTTCTTGATGCATTGAGAGCATTATTCAGCATGAGGCCATCCCAGAGATGGAAAAGTCTTAGCCTTGAATTGCTGTCCAAGTCAGTGGACGTTTGACTTTCCTACCACAAAAATCTGACCATTTGAGTCTGAGCTTCTTACTTATGCTTGAAAAGACCACCCAGAGATTTTGTTCATGTAAAATGTAAAGACAAGACAACTCTACCAGCCTTTTTAACAGACTTCTAAATCACCCTTGTTTTAGAAAATGGGAAATCTTTTCATTTTGTTGCCACAAAATTGCCTTGTTTTCAGAAATACATGAGAAGGTTTAAGCACTCTTGCTTCTGATTTTTTATCTCACCGGGTATTGCTTTGGAGATTGATTTTACCAGTAGTCCATACCCACAATAATACTAATTAGTAACTACTAATCTAAGTAAAAATCTCAGGTAAAACCAGACCAGTCTTCCCATTTCTCTTTCTAATCCATCCTTCCTTCCTTCCTTCCTGCCTTCCTGCCTTCCTGCCTTCCCTCCTTCCTTCCCTTCAACACCTTGTCCTTAATAGAAAGGGACTGGATAGAAAGAGACAGAAGGTCCTTTTCATGGCTGAGTTCTCCTTTCCAGTGTAATGTGACTGAATGCTTAAAATCTCTCCTTGTTGAACCATCTCATTTTCAATTCATCTTTTCTCCTGCCACCTCAGGCAATGAGTTATTTCCATGCCATTTATGACCCCTCTCTCCTGGCTATGGAGTGGTGCAAAGGAGGTGTGTAACTTGTTGTGACAGCAACACAGCACTGACATTTACTACCACTAATCCAGCAAACAGTGCAAGATGTACTTCTGTAAGCATGAATGAGCAATGCCTGTTCCTTTCCTCTGGGATGACTGAAGTACCTCTCTGCCACTGCCCTTTGTAGCTGTGAACGTGTGTGCCCTGGGGACCCATGGCTGCCAGCAGGTCTGTGTGAGTAATGGGACATCCCACCTCTGTGACTGCTACGAAGGATACACCCTGAATCCAGATAAGAGAACCTGCTCAGGTATTGTTCCTTTGGATAATGAGTTCAACTAGAAAAAAAAATTAACACTATTTTTGGATTTGAGACACTACTTGTGTGCTTCTGTTGAAACAGCAAACTTCTCTGTCTTTTTCAGTAAGAATTCTAGAAATGAATAATAAATAAAACTCAGCTGCAAGTAATGGTGAGATGTAGTTTGATTCTATCACCGTCCTTTTTATTGTGCCTACAGATCCATTCACTGGGGCCAGATGCCAACACAAAGTCTTCAAATACATTATAGATATTTTCTCCTACCACTCGTTCTAATTCCTTCAATTACTATTGCCATTTCTGAGCTGATTCCAAATCAAAATATATTTAAAAATGGGAATGTGCACTCCATCCCAAACTGCTTGTTATTAACAATAAGTTGTTTCTCTAACATGCCTAACAAGCTGTGGACATGTGTGCACCTGGGAGGCACGAGTGTGGCCAGATCTGTGTGAGCAACAACGGATCCTATGTCTGTGACTGCTATGAAGGCTACACCTTGAATCCAGACAAGAAGACTTGCTCAGGTAAGAATTAAAGGCTGCTTGAATATATGAACTCATGGAGATATGGACATGTTTTCTGTGAGTTACCCAAAAAGGAGAACTCAGCTGTAGTCTTTTCCTTGTTTCCAATAACAGTAACATTGCATTTTTCTTTAAATTTGTTGATTAGAAAATGCAGTTTGGCACTTATCTACTATTTTATGGTCTTCAGAGAATTCCATAAACATTGTTTAGCTGCTTAGTCTGACACAGGGCAGGTTATTGCTCATCTCATGTGGGTTTTTAGCTTCATCCTTACTGCGGATGTACGGGACTGTTGGAATTGCTGATGAAAGACAGAACTGCATGAGATGTGGTGTAGTAATGTCTTGCAGTATTTGCCTCCTCCATTAAATAACTAATAACTGAACTCACTTGTCTGCAGCATAATATAATAATGTAGTAGGACACTGGTTAAATCGTAATGAAATTGTAATTAAAAATGTTGAGCATTTAAAACAGTTTCTGGGAGGGATTGACAGGTTTCTTTCCTAAACCATGGCTCCCCACAGTCGTGGACATGTGTGCACCTGGGAGGCATGACTGTACCCAAGTCTGTCTGCGTAATGATGGATCCTACAGCTGTGGCTGCTATGAAGGATACACTCTGAATCCAGACAAGAAGACTTGCTCAGGTAAGATCTGATTAAGAAAAAACTGTGTTCCACTAAAAGCAAGCAGCTTTTAAAAATCTGGCAAATTGATGTTATTTTTCTGATAAATCATCCCAGAGTTTCTGTATAACTCCTGAAAACTCAGGGCAACTTTGTTTTTCCATATGTACAGTAGTAATTTGAGATCCTTGGCTCTTCTGCTGTTGTGTGAAGGTTGTATTTGGTTAAGATTAAAATGCCATTTGGCATTTCCTTGAGGACTTCACAGTATTTTCACACCCATGGAGCATGAATTGCCATACCCAATATGTGATGTGGACCACTTCTGTCAGAAAACTCTTCAGTAAAGCAGCACAAGGAAATTAGATGAGGGAGAGCATAGACTGTGCTGGAAGAGAGGTTGCAGTCTGTATCCTCATGAGTATGATTGCTCTTTCTGGTGGATGTGTTTGGACCTTAAAAAATATTCCAGCCTTAGAGCTCTAGAGGATGGAGGGAAATGCTCCTTCTCAGTGCTGGTCATTTGTGGAGAACAAGAGCATAGATGTAGCTGGTACTCAGGGATGTACACATAAGTATATATTCTCTACAAATTATTATCTATTCTATATTATCTTCAGTTGATTGGGGTTTGATCTTCACTCTGAATTTCTTTGGATGTCTCATAGGTGATTTATTTAGGGAAAATCCTTTTTTTTTCCCCCCCCCTTCCACTATAATCCCTTTCCTTACTATATTTTGTGTGACAAACTGTTGAACTTAGGCTTCCAGTTCCAGGAAGTTCCTGGGCAAATCTCTCAAGGTAAGTCACATCTCAAAGAGATGAAGCCAGAGGCCTCAGTATTTCTTCCTGCCTAGGTTAGGAGCCGATTTTGTAAATATGGTGCTTAGCATTAGCTCTTAGCTGGCATTACAGAGAGGCAATAAACATGTGAGGGAAGGCACATTCAGTTAGGCCTCCCCTTTAGGAGTCTAATCCCAAACCTCCTTTCATAGCACCGATTCTCCTTCTGCTTACTCAAACTTTAAATTATTTTCTTCACATTGCTTGCTTTTTTTTTTTCCCTTTTGAATATCATTTTGTAGTATCCTGCTAATGATCTCCCAACCATCCAGGTCTTTGTCACAATTATATCACAAAGATGTGCAAAAAATGATGCAAAAATAGTCTAGGTCTGGGAGAGGGTCTTTTTTTTCCTTTTCCTTTTCCATTTTTTCTTCTTTTCCTTTGTTTCCTTTTTCTTCTCCTTTCTTTCTCTCTTTCTCACCCTCTTTTCTCTCTCTCTTCCTCTCTTCCTTTCTTTCTCCACCCTTTATTTTTTCTTGTGCCTTACTGGGCCTTCTTACTGCAAAGATATCCAAATATAGGAACTCCTTCTCAGCTTGCCCTTTCAGAACTGACGTGTTAAATTTGGCAGAATACAGCATTCTCACACATAAAGTGCCCACTTTGTAACTGGCAGTAGGTGTCACATCTTTTTTAGCAGCCACATATACTTTTCTGTTTATGGTCTTTTCACTCCATAAAACAGTGTCTTCTCCAACTCAATTAGAGCTGAAATAATGCCAAATAGTCTCTTAAAATCAAGATATTTGTTCTCTGAAATTCTGTTGGATAATTGTTTTGTAACTTCTTCAGTTCCAGTTCCATTCCTTTTGCCATCTGTTACAGCTGCAGAAAAGTGTTGCCAGTATTCCAAAGTTTTGTACTAATTTTGTGACGTTGATAGCCAGATAAAAACACACCCTGCTCTGGTTAACAGCACACTGACAGGCAGCAAAAACATCCTGGTTTGAATCCAAATGAAGATACATTTGCAAATGGGAATCACTATGCCCAACCCTAAAGTTTGGATACGGATTGATATTCTCCTCTGAAATGCCTCCCCCAGCTGCCGAGGTGTGTGCGCCTGGCAGCCACGACTGCGAGCAGGTCTGCGTCAGGGGCCACCCGGTCTACTCCTGTGACTGCCACCAAGGCTACAGCCTCAACCCAGACGGGAGGACGTGCTCAAGTCAGAGCAGACAGCGATCCCTTTCCAGCCATGCCCTCCCCAGCTAAGTGCATGGATTGCAATGGCTCTTGTTAGCATGTGAATATATCTGTATCTGCCTGAGGAGCTTTCACGTGCACTCGGGTGTTAAAAACAGTTCTATGCCACTCTGACTTGCCCACTTGAGCAAATGTCAGAGACACAAAGAACTTTATATGTAACAATGTTAGTAAATAGTCACCCTGCAGTCTTTGTCAACTTATAAATAAGGCCTTCCCTAATTTATGTAATATTCAGCAAACCCAGAACTGAAAAATTGTTGAGCAGAGAAGATCTGGGGTTAGTCACACACTTTACAGTACTGTGGAATGTGTGTACCACCATGCAAGACAGTTGGAGGTGATGTCCTCCCCTCTAGGCTGAATTTCATCTTGCTGTTCCTTTCTTTAGCTTCTCAGTGACTTCGTGTTACAGTAAAAATGTGACAATTTCAGAAGTGTTTCTTTCCTTCCCAGTCTCCTTACTGTAAAGTTATTGTGTACTGGAAACCTTTCCTAGTGTGCCTTTGGAGCTGATGTGACATCTCACATCTGGTGGGGTTACACAGCTGGGTCAGAGGGAGCAAGGTCTGAGGTATCCCTTGCATTAATTAATGTATTAATCCCCAGTAAGACAATTGCTGCTCCAAGGTGAGATCAGTTACACATCTCAGAGTTCCTGATAAGATTCATAGAGGACAGGCTCTGGCATGGAAAAGCATTGCCACTGGGGAGCATTAAAAAATGTTATCTTGGTTTTGGATAACTATTCTCCAAAGCACATCCTGTATGTGCACCAGGAACCTATGACTGGCAGCAGGTCTGTGTGAGTGGATCATAGACCTGTGACTGCTATGAAGGCTTTATCTTAAATTCAGGTGACAAAAAATGCACAAGTAATAACTTAATGTTCAGGTATTTTACTGAATATGTGTATTTATTGAAGCACCTCTTTTTAATGTGTTAAACATTTTTAATCTGTTTGAGAAATGGTCTATCAACTCACAAGCTCTTAGGAAGTATAATCCCTTTTCATTCTTTTATGCCTCTTTCCAAAATATTTTGAGCTAGTTGGGTCCTTCTTCTTTAGTTATAGCAGTTACTGTATTTAAAACTAGTTTAAGTTTAATGTTGCTGCTTATCTATCATCACACCTTGAAGGACTGACTGAATTTAAAAATACAATCTGTCATAATCTGAATCTAATTCCTGAAATGGGAATAATTGAGGGTGTTGGCAAGGCAGGGTTCTGGGGCACCTGCCTCTGGGATGTGACTCTCCATTGCCTACCAGCATTTGGAGAATGGCTGGGGGGTCCCCAGGGGAACAGTACTCAGGTTAGAACTCCTGCAATGCTAAACCTTGTATTCTTGGCATCTCCTCTAAGCTGGGTGGGGCAACAATGAACTCGCCAACTGTTTTCAGATGGGCAGTACTGGGATCAAATGTTGGCAGAACCTCTCCACATTGGTGTAGAATCCAAAGTTAAGTTGGGTAGGAAGGGACCTCAAGAGGTACCTAGCTGTACCCCTGGTTCAGAGTGGGAAAAACCTGCCATCACATCAAGTGGCTGAAGATGCTGTGTAAGAGCACAGTTATAAAATAGGTAGATATAGACAAACACCATCTGCAAAAATAGTTTCTTGTTGGTCTGGACTTGACCACAAAAGCTGTGTAAAAACACAGCTTTAGCATGTTTTGTGTGACTTGTTGGGCATCCCAGTGGCAACAGGAATGCCCCAAATTTTGAATATCAAATACTGGAAGACTCTCAATTTCACGGTAGCACTGTAGAAGAATTCAAAATACCCTTGGGCAATTGCCAGAGCTGGTTGGAAAAATAATTTTGTTAAAACAGACAAAATCCAAGGAGGATCTGTATCTGTCATTGGAGAATTTAAATGCACACACAAAAAGTTAACTGGCAGTTGGTTGGAAACAACCAACCATGTTGGTGTGATGTTCTGAACTGGCCTTCGTCCAGCTGACTCTTGAACAGCTCTTCTTTGTACACTGACCATAAAGCCAGTGGAATGTTCCAAAGAGGAGGAGCTGAACACATACAGGCTCAGTGGAATCAAGGAGATACCAATTTCAACATTGGCTTTAAGACAAATGTTTAAGAGTTTCTGCATTGCCAAGTCTGCAACCTCATCACAGATTTTGCATTTTGTTGCAAAATGGGAGTAATAATGGCATGACTGCTAAAAAAAAAACCTAAACAAAACAAACAAACAAACAAAAAAGCCAAAACAGTTCAGGAAAAAAGGAAAATGTACTTATGTATAATAATTTTTTTTTACTGTTACAACGCTCACACACATTGTTTGACATTGATCAGCTATGCATTTATATATCTAGAGAAAACAAAATTTATTAATATGCTATTGTTACCTTTGCAAGTAATGTGAAAAACCCATTTATCAAGAGATGGGTATTATACACAGGTAATACCTCTTGATAACTTATTGAAAATGTATTTGTAGGCTCTCTTTTAACAAGGCTTTGCTTTTGGAAGCTTATATTTCCAGTCTCAGATGTGGATGGTGAACTCACTACAGTACCTGTGCTGCAGTAGCTGTTGATACATTTGTTCTCAGCCTTCATCAAAGTGGTGCAGCCTTAACTTATTTACCTTATGGAGTAGGTGAGGTTAAATTGCCTTTCATGCAGCTAAGAACTCACAGCCATCTACTGATGCTTGACATTTTTATACTACAGTGAAATTGCCATTGTTGGGTTTTCTTTTGTGAATTATGGAGAAGAAGGAATTCTTGAGGACAGGTGAGGCTGGTCCCCTGTAAGTCTGGAAGACTGAGTTCAAGACTTAGGAACCAATTAAATGGAAGCACAGTGGAGTATAGCAATGATCAGTTTCTCTTTCTGAAGAGACTGGCAGCTCCTCTGTCATACTAACTGGCTCCTCCAGTTAGATTGCTGTGACCTTCTGCTAGATTTTAAATTCACTTGGGTCTGTTTGAATGATGTCATTCCCTCCATTATATTCATGTGACATTTAAAAGGATTTGAGTCCATCCTCTTGAATCAAGAAGGATACTCCCTAGGCATGCGTGTCGCAAATGTTAGAAACCAGGAGTCCTTGTGGGGTGACACAATTAAAGCTGAAGGGGAGGCTGGTTGCTCTCTGCAGCCAGGGCCTTTTTTTTTTTTTTTTTTNCTAATTTAAAGAGTGTAGAGGATCTAGGCAGGCAGGTGAGGAACATCCTGCTCTGCTTCCTTCTTGGTTCGAGTTGAGCTCTCTCTTCCTTGTCCTGGACTATGACACTCAGGTCTCTGGCTGCACACCAGCCCCTGTTCACTGCTGCCCCTCCTTCCTAACTGCCCTGGCTGCAGTGTTTGCTGTAGTCTCACATCATGGGTTCGAGTCCTTCCACAGGATCAAGCATTTTCTTGGGATTTAAATGTTCAATAATTGTAGTAAATATACTAAATGCTGTTTTCTCTCTTAGGAGTCATAACGAGCAGTCTTGTAACAACTGAAGAGTCCTGCAAGTGTGAAGCCATAGCTGCCCTCCAGGACTCAGTGACCTCACACCTTGAAGCTCTGTCCACAAAATATATCCTTTTTCTTACATGATCACCTGCATTCAGCACTTTCCTGGTATTTTAGAGGTAGCTGTTTTGTTATAAACCATGGAAGAAATATCCTTCAAAAGAGAAAGTATTTTCAGGGTGATTTTAGAAATATTATGGAAAAAATAGGTTGTTGCAAACACCACTATGTTTTCACATTTCATTGAAGAGCAACACGATACAGATAAAATAAATGCATATGCCCACATCCCCTAGATTATATCTGCCATGTTGAACATCAAGCACTGTTCATCAAACTCATAATTCTTCTAGCTGGCTTTTACTGTTACTCAGTAACACTCAGTTTTTAGCCCTCCTATTCTGTCCCAAAACTTTAGGGACAACTTCACAGGCAGTGTGACAACAGTCCCATTAGCTGTGGTATTCCTCTGCATGCCACCTCCATAGGCAGGCACTGTCCCAAGTGATTTTCAAGCACCTTCTTTTCTCTGAAAATGTGTGAGCCCATTAGTATGCAGGAGCATGAGAGGGCTGCAAGGCAGGGTGCTGGGGCTGGAGGCTCTGGGCAAGCCTCAAACCCCGAGGTGCTGGCTGGCGGTGGAATTTGCCGGCTGCGTTTGCTGCAGCGCCGCGTCTGCAGCTGGGAAGAGAAATGCGGTCAGCCCCCGGATCAGACATTCCACAAACATGTGGGAGAAAAAAAACCCCAATCAATAAACAAAGAGAAAGTGGTGATCTCTGTTCTACCACAGCAAGCCTGAAAGCTGAAATAAATGCCCTCAGATGACATGGCAGGAACTAATAACTGGAAGCTGAAGTTGGACAAGCTGTGGTACATCATAAGGCATAATTTTTAGAAGTGAGAGTAGTTGATCACTGCTACAATTTACCAAGGAAGGTCACAGATTTTCTTTGCTGAAAATTTTTGAAATGGAATGCTTTTTTCTGTCAAAGGTGCTCTTATTCAAATAGGAATTGATTTAAAGGAGCATTATCTCTGTGGTTATCATCCCGATCTCTGAGGCTTCAAAATCAATGAAGAGTGGGCTATTTAAGATTAAAAAAAATGTAGAGCTAAGTAGTGAGTTTTATACATCATTTAGATAGATACAAGAATTTTTCAGTTTGCCAAAGTTTCTGAAAGTCAAATAAAGACTTCTGCCAAGGACACAAAACTTTCCCAATTTTTTAATAAATTCAGAGTTATTTTCATGAGATCTAATGGCACATCCCTCTTCATGCAGTGTGCTTGGAGTTCAGTTTATCTGCCTGGGAAAAGCAAGGGGAAAAACTCAGATTTTCCTGGATTATAATGTATAATTCTAGAGAATCTAATTAGTTAAAACTGAACACCAAGACATTTAAACCTGTAATGTCATCTCAGCAGTAGCACATCCTTCAGAGGTCAATCTTTCTGCCCCAAGAGCTCATGTTAAGTAAGAAAATATTGTAGGTTTAAGTTAGGAATAGACTTCATTACAAAGAACTGAGGCTTTCTTTCAAAGTCATTCTTTGATGTGCCATTTCTATCCCTAGCATCCTTTCAAGACAACCTGGAAAACAGCAGAGACCATCACCTTCTGCTCCTCATCCCTGGTATCACCTGATCCAACTCTTTCTAAGAAATTAGGGTTGTTGAGATTATTTGGGAAGATGCTAGATCTTGACAGAAGTCTAATACGTTTAGAAATCTCTGTTTCAAGCATGTATTGACTTCATCTAGAAACCAGACTGTTTTTTGAAAATGCAGCAATGAGAAAGAATGTAATTAAAAAAACCTTATAGCCATCTATTTTATTGCCCTTAACAACTGACCACTAGAGGAAGTGTCTGAGAAGCTGCAGGCATATCAAGACAGACAGCAGATTGTCTGAGCTATTATTTTGCTTTATTTTAAAATAATTTTTCAGAATCAATCCTTTTTATTGTTTTCAGGAAGCTTTATTTCATTGCACAGCTTACAAAACAGCAGTGGATTATTATTATCAACAAATGTCAAGAAGACTTCTTCAGGAAGACAAGAGTCTTGAAAATACAGTGACCCTAAGGATCTTCATGTACAGTCACTTTATAGCCATGAGGGTACTCATACCTGCTGTGCTTCAGTTTCTACTGCATATGCTGCTTTTCTGTAGTAACTGCATTTTTTATTCTCTTACTTCAAAGTAAATACAGAAAAAAATGAATGGATACAGTATATCACATTATATAAAACTTTGAAATGGCAAGGCAGAATGAAAAATGTGCCTATGTCTTCTTTCAATTAAATGGGAAAGCTGGGATCTTGTAACTTATTAAAATAAAATACAATATGATATGCACATTGATGTTGGAAGTTATTTTGTATTCAACCTAAAGGACATGTGTTATGAAATAAAGGGTTTAAAAAACCCAAGGAAGCAAAACTTCAAGGATAAGAGAGGCATAAATGGAAGAAATAAACAGAATACTGCCCCAAGTCACATGTTTGGAAAAAGAAGTATTCGATTTTAAAACCTAGATGTCACTGTAAATATAGATAAAAGATTGAACAGTAATTTCAAGTATTAATAGTGTTTAAAATGTAGAAGAATGAAATACATCCTCCAATTTAATATTTTTATCGTGCAAGATTTACTTATGTTCTTAGTCAGTCGTTTCTATTGTCATTACAGATTTTACTGACTCTTTACTTGTGTCAATCAGGCTTTTAGGATAAAACACACAAGCTAACAATTAAAAAAATTAGTCGTTAAAGGAATCCAAGCATTTTATACACTTGGCATTTATAATCATCCAAATACTTTAGAAATTATTTTTAAATTAGGAGTCAAAACGACGGTTTTTTTAATGGAAAAATCCCACATATTTTGTAGACCCTTGCAATATCATTACATTAAACAACATCTGTACTTGTTTCACACCCTGCACATACCACATTCAAGCACGTTCAGTTATGTTCACTTCACTGCACATGGGAGTGTGACTTCAGGTATGCCTTCACAGTAATGTTAAGCTGGAATATAACATGAAACAGCACAAGTGAACATAGGACACAGCTTCAGCTGTTAGGGCTAAAAATGAGACTATAAACCCTCCAAGAATGCTGGATTTGGCTGTGCTTGGTATTTTGTGGTGTATCCCTGTACTGATACTAATTTGCTGTAGTACAATTAAAGTTAGCGGGGGATGTCCTGGCTATGCTACACTTGCTTCCTCAAAGTGCTGTGCATGCATATTTCTTTTTTTTATTTCTTCAAGTCATGGAGTTTTATATCCAGCACTTTACTTTGCTTACTTTCATGTCCTCTGCTTAGGCATGAGTATTATACAAGCATTTATAGGGCCAGAAGTATGCCTTGGCCTCTGTAGTTGGTAAGAATAAACAAATTGTAAATCTAATGCAAGACTTTACAAGCTCTTGGCAATTGGGAGGGGATGACATCAGTCCTATTTACACTAAGACCAGCTGTCAGATGAGATGTAAAATTTTATAGGATACTGGAATATTGTCCTGGAGGCCAGATGTATCTTGCAAGCTGTCAGCTAGGCAGGCTTTGATTCATGCACTAGTATTCATAACTTCATTTTGTATTACAAATGATAATATTTACATTCAGTTCCCCTGAGCAATTACCTGCCTCACTTTGTGAGTACCACGTAAAATTCCAAGATTATATAAATGATTTGTTTAAAATAGGACATATTGTTGTTGAGAAAAATTTGATTCATTATCCAGTGTGCTACAAGCCAATAATTACACACTCAAAAGAGACTTGATTGTTTATTTCAGAGTTGTGCACCCAGGCCTGGGTGCTCAGTGGTGTTCCAAAAATCAAGCACATTGCCTATAAAAACTTTTTAAACTTAGTAAAGTACAAAAATATAGTAAAATTTCTTCCTGAACACAATAAAATTGCAGTACAGATTCTATTTTTGTCCACGTGCAGTTCATGAGTCCCGAGTCAGTTTCAGCTTCAGGGTCTTTCTGTTAAGACCACCACAAAGTTGGAGGAATACCTTTGGTCTATGTGTAATGAATTCATAAGTCCAGTCATTTCAATTCCATGGCTCTGTGTGTGGTTAGCAGTACCTGATAAGGTCCTTTCCACTTCTCAGCTGGTGGAGTATCTTTCCAGGTTTTCAGGTAGACTTGATCTCCATGCTTGAAAGAATATATTGGTGACTTGATTGCGACTGGTGTTCTAAAGAGCAAGTACCTGTGTAATAATCTCAGGGTTTTCCTTAAAGACAAGAGATAATCTGTTAAAGCTTTCTCTCTTACCACATCATCTGGTCAGTTTTTCCTGTCAGATTCACATTATGTGGTGTACCATATAGAATTTCAAATTTTTCTGGATTTCTCAGTACAACCTGGCAGACTCCTTCCATTGTATCAAATCAGTGTCTGAAAAGGGAACTTTTACATATACAGGGTTTTGGTGTGTCCAAATTCAACCTCAATTGGACTAAATGCATCACTTTCACTAGTCTTACCATCAGTACTTTCCTGGTCCCAATTATCACTATCCTGATTCTTTCTCAGAGAAACCAACAATTGTACACCTTCTTCCTCACTACCCACTTTCAGATATCTTTTCCCTATACTACAAGCAGAACAGTAACAAGATAATTTCTTTTTCTCTTCCATCATCATTAACACATTTGAATCAGACGCTAATAACCTGCATTTCTTTCTTGTTTTATGACCATTTCTCAATGAGAAAAATAAACTCACACACAGGATTTCATCCCACTTATCCAATCTTCTGCAAAACAACAGTTGTAGCATGTTATTATAATTTAATGTTCCCATTTCTGGCCACTTTTCATCACCATCCAATTTATATTTTGGCCACCATTGAGTAGAGTATTCCTTTAACTTCTACTTTGTAAGAAGCTCTCCACTAAACTTGTCCCAATGATTCAAAATACATCCTAAAGGAGAACAAGGAGAAGGTTTAACTGATTGCCCCATGCCACTTTACTACCCAAAAGAGAATGTTTTTTAACCATGGCTTCATACACTCCACTTGTCACTCTCAAGCATGTACGAGTTTTCCAAAATTCTACTACACAATACCAATTCCACAGTATTATATCAACCCCTCTTCTTACTTTATACAGTCTCTTTTCATATGTTGCATCTTTGCATATCTTACCTGCTCCTGGATGAGAGATACTTGCACAGTCCCTGACCAAAAGGCCAATGGGTGCTGGAGTTACATAGTGCTACAAGTTACATAGGTCTTTTATTAATTAGTGTTCTACCTTCTGTTGGTTAATGATTCTCTTGCTTCCCATGTCAATTAGTCCATGTGCTCAGTCTTTCTTTTCTTCTGGGTTGGTGGGTTTCTTGGGTCCGATGGTTGCAATCTGCCCCTGCCGGAATTACCCTTTACCCAATCCGAGCTGATTGCTGCACGATGCTGAGTTGACTTTATTAGTTTCTTTCTTATCTTGGGAGTTCTGCCAAATGTGGGCCTTGTGGCCCATAAATTCTGCATTCTTTGTGTCCATTATCAGTGTGACATCCTTATTGCCAAGCTTTATTAACCTCCCCCTAGGTCTGAGATCATCAACGCTTGTCCAGCTCTAAATTTTAACATGGCAGTATTTGTGACAAGTAATTTATCTAATACCTCAACATTACTGAGAGCTTGTTAGTTGCTCTCTGTTTCAATGATTAAGTCTCCTTCCTGTTTGATTAGGAATGCCTTTAAACTGAAAGAGGGAAGGTTTAGGTAATATATTAGGAAGAAATTTGTTACTGTGGGGGTGGTGAGGCTCTGGCACAGAGAAGCTGTGGATGCCCCATCTCTGGCAATGTTCAGGGCCAGGCTGGATGGGGCTTGGAGCAGCCTGGTCTAGTGGAAGGTATCCCTGCTTATGGCAGGGGGATGGCATCTAAATGGTCTTTGAAGTCCCTTCCAACCCAAACCATTCTATGATTCTATGTTGATGTAAGTTACACTACAAACACCGTGCGCAGACAACCTGAGGTTCACAAACTTTGGGATTTTTCTTCGTGTAAAAGCAGCGTGACCTTTATTAACGAACTGGCAGTGCTCTCTAACCAAGCTGAGCACTCCCAACCCGCCTGGGCCGGGAAATGCCCTCACGGCCCAGCCCGGGGATCCCGGGCCCGGCGCCGGAGCGGGCACAGCGTTAATGGCGGCGGCCGCTCCCCCGGAAGCGGCGCCATTTCCGCGGGCGGTTGCCAAGGGGACGCGGGCCCGGCTTGGCCGCGCTGCGGTGGGGGCCGGCGCGGGCGGCTCCCGCGCTCCGCCGGGATGTTCATCTACCTGTGCAAGAAGGTGCTGCTGGGGAGGCGCGGGGCGGCGGAGGGGAGGCTGCTCTCGGGCAGGGGGAGCTGCCCTGGGGAGTCCCGGGGATCGGGAGCGCGGAGCCCGCGGGGGCTGAGGGGACCCTCGGGGCTCTCCCGCCGCCTGCGGCCGCTGCGAGGCGGCCGGACATGGTGCGGCACTCCCGGAGCGCCGCCCTGCTCTGTCCCGCCGGTTCCCTCGGCCTGGCTTGGGGCTTCTTCGGTCTCCCGCTGCTCCGGCAGCTCCTCAGTTTTTCCCCCGATAGGCTTTGGACGCGGCTTTTCTGCTGGAGACCGAAGCCCTGTGCACTGTGTGACCCCTGTCACCTGCTTTTGTTGCTCAGGGCACCTTTGAAGGTGTCCTGTTATTATTATTTACTGCGTGAGTTCAATTGCTTGAGGGTGGCACAGTTTCACTAGTGCTTACAGTTCTCTCGTCTCTCTTTTTTTGCATGTACAGATCTGTTACTAGAAATAAATTTATCTCTTGTGCTATTGTAGGTGTCTCTGAGGTGTTCAGATAGACGATGTAAAATAAAACAACTTATTATTGAAACTGTAGAGATACAAAATGCTTCTTTTTCAGATTGCAATTCCCGGTAATATTCGATTAAAATGTATTTCCTGGAATAAGACCCAAGGTTTCATAGCCTGTGGTGGAGAAGATGGATTACTGAAAGTAATAAAATTAGAAATACAAACAGGTAAATGTGTGTGTGGGGGTGTGTGTGTTTGTTTTTGTTTAGTTTTTGTTGTTGTTGTTGTTTTGTTTTTTTTATTTTGTAAATTTTTATCTTAAGAACAAAACCCACCACGCTTAAGCATACCTTCTTCCCTGAGTTACTTGACAATATTGCATATGTTTTAAATCTGTACATAGCTATTATGTATTTCTTCTAACACCAAATTTTTTCATCACTGTCTTATGTATACAGTTTTTCTCCAGCTGGCCTTATTTGGCACACAAATAATTTGTCTACCCATTATATCTGCTGAAGTTTTCTGCTTCCTTTTTTTTTCAGGGCATATAATTAATTATTTTTGTGTAGGCTTCCTCTTTATTTTGGAACTTACTTTGTTATTTATTGATTTGATTTGAATATTTTCTACCATCTTAATTATTTTATGGAGAAAGCTGTGCATTTTCTTTTAAATAAATATGTTTCAGGAAAGGTAAAATCCATTTTCAAAAATTTGTAAACTTTTTTTTCTGAATGTAATGAAATGTGATAACCATAGATGTTGTTGTGGGGTTTGAGGTTTGTTTTTATTTTTTTGGTTGTTGTTGTTTTTCTTTTTTTTTTTCTTAATTTTGTTGGCTTTTTTCCCTGAAAAAACTGCTAGACCATAAGGCAGGATGATAGATGTGAATAGCAAACACATGAAACTGAGGGGTGGAAATTTCATCCTGCAGTTACTATGTACTTCTTTTTAAGTGGTTTAGTTTATCTATGTAAATTGTGATTAGAGCATCAGTATTCATAGAAACATGGTAACATGTATGCTTTGTTAGGTTTATATTCATAGTGAATTGTGTTATTTTTTAGATGAGGCAAAGATAAAGGGACTAGCAGCTCCTAGCAACATTTCTGCAACTCAGACTCTTGAAGGTCATAGTGGTAAGTGTATTTGGGCATTTGGTCTGCTTTTAGTTAGAATAGAAATACAAGATTTTGTGAAGCTGATAGAGTAATTTTCGTATAACTTTATATTGTAAATCCAAAATAAAGGTTGTGAGTATTCAGCGTGGTATGTAACAGCTTGGCTGTATATTTTTACCATGATATCTTGGATAAAGCTGTTTGGGTTTTCTTTTTAATAATGTCCGTGAGATTATGTGTTAAAGTAGCTTTCAATTTTCTTCTGAATAAATGAAAATTGGTTCAGTAAACTTGATTTCTGTGTTAAATATATGGTAATTTTTCCCTTTACTGACAAATTACAGAATGTGTATATGCATAGACTGCAGTGTACAGACAAAGTTTAGAGAGGTTAGAAAGAAAGCTGGAGAAGTGTAATGTGTGAAAGTAAAAATTGAATGCAGCAAAATTAGGGAGGACTTATCTTCTCACATGAGAAATGTTGAATGGTCATCAGCCATGGACAATGGGATATGAAGAGAATGCTAAAATCCTTGCATTATTTGAGGAAGTGGACTTTTTTATGAGGACTTGCAGTTGAAATCTGCCAAGAGTGAGGTTATTTTAAGGGCTTAATTAAATAGAATTGGAACAAATTAATTGTGAGGAATTGATTTAGTGGATACTTTGAATGGATGTCTTCAATTCTGAAATAGATTACTATTACCTTAAAAATCCCTGACAATCAGAATATCTTTGATTGCATCTGTTGATAACATTCTTGACTGAAACACTAAAAATGGAAAGGGTACAAAGAAAATGGGTACCCAGCAGTGAGGGGAGGAAAAAGTGTGATACAATTTGATCTGCAGTATGGAACTGATGAAAGTTCAAACATGTTTCAAATATTTGTGAGTGGGATCCCATATGAAGCTTGAGAATCTGAAGGATTTGTGTGTAGAGTGCTCTTTTGGGTAATTGTCAGGGAGGTTATGTTTTAAAAGTGCAGCAATAGTGAGGATCAGACTACTAAGAGGAAGAAAAATCCCAAACTTGCTACAACTGTAAAATTTTGTCAGTGTCTCAGAGTGTCAGAGGTGGTCAGAAACTGCAAAGCCATGATTTGGGTTTTGGGTGTGGAATCAACACTGAGCAGGATTTGGAGAGGATGTTACTCCAGTGGGTGAATACAGAAGCAAAAGGAGCTCTTGGAGAGAATTTTGAAAGAGGAAATAAGTGACACTGAAAGAAGCCTACAACTAAATCAAAGTCAGCAATGTAAATTTCTGAAAAGTTCCAGGTTGATTAAGTTGGATGTTGTATTTTTTATTAACTACTTAAATAATGCCAATAAAAAGCTTTTTATCACTTTCTAGGTTTTGTGCAGGTTGTGACATGGAATGAACAGTACCAAAAATTGACTACCAGTGATCAAAATGGCCTCATCATTGTGTGGATGATGTACAGAGGTATTCTGCAGGATAAACTTGAGATGGGATAATATTCTGTCATGAGAAATATTTTTTTCCCTCACTTGCAGTTTTTACTGTTGTTTTTCAGAGTTTTTATTTTGCAGACCCTAATGCTCAAAATAGTTTTAAAACGATGTTCAGGTTTTATTGTAATACTTGTCTATATTTTTTATAGTGTAGTCACATGAGACAAGGCGCTTGTTCTGCAGAGCTACCATAGATGAAGATACCAGTTCTTAGCCATGTGCTTGATAAACTGCTCTGAATTTTTTATCTTTCTTGCTTGGAATACAATATGAAAAATATATTGTGCAGTAAGCACAAACGTGTGACTACAAGAACTTATCAACACTGCATAAAGCATCAATTCAATACTGTCATTAAACCTGTCTTTAGAAGTGTTTAAGGTAGTGAACCAATATGACTAACCAGTGTATGACTATAATTATCTTTTATTGCTCTTGACCCTTTCTCACACACATATATTGTGGTTCACTGGAATTCATTTGAAAGCCAGCAAACCTCACAGTCAAGGTAACCACTTTCCAACACATGTGGGGAAAGAAAAGAAAATAGAGGGTTTTCCTATTCTCTTGGGAATTTTAGTTTAATGAGAAATGGAAACAAATAAAATCTTAGCTGTTCTTCTCATTTCAGGAGTAAAGAAAAAAGTCTTTCTGGCTGATACATGGTGGCTACTGTCACATAAATAATCTGTTAGTTTTGGAAAATAATCAGTAAATTACTTATTTCCTATTCTTAGCAAAGCCAGTTGTTCCCTCTGTTTATGTTTCCTATTTTATTGTCAGTTCTGAAATTACTTAAGGACAGAGCTCTTTCTGTAGGCCCCTCTTGGACTTTGGCTCCCCTTTCCGAGTCCTCATTCATCATGATTGGCTTTGGAAATGAGCAGCTCCCATGGGAATACTGGGTTTCACAGTTACTGTGTCTGTGTCTTCTGGGGACACTGTACTGTAGTCTTGCTAGGCTTTTACAGAAAGGGCAGTTCAGTGATTAGCATGTACCTTGAGTCCTCTAGAGGTTTATCAAATCACAAGTGTAATTCAGCTTTTCTTTCACTTCTAATAGGTTCTTGGTACGAAGAGATGATTAACAACAGAAATAAATCAGTGGTTCGAAGTATGAGCTGGAATGCTGATGGACAGAAGATTTGTATTGTATATGAAGATGGAGCTGTGATTGTTGGATCAGTGGATGGTAAGATTTTAAGCCCTACTAATAGTTGTGCTATCGCACAAAATTGTTTGCAGTATTACACACACAGTGGCTCTGTTTCTCTAGGTAAATACAATTAATAGTTACTTACTAGTTGTGCTTTGACTTCAGCTGTTTTAGTTTTTACACTGGTAGCTTGCATCCTGCTTTTAATTTTGTGGTATATTTATTAAGTGCAGTCAATGTTTTGTTCCAGGCAATCGCATTTGGGGAAAAGACTTGAAAGGCACCCACCTCTGCCACGTGGCCTGGTCTTCCAATAGCAAAATTTTACTCTTTGGAATGGCAAATGGAGAGATTCACATTTATGACAATCAGGGAAATTTTATTGTAAGTTCATTGTGGTATAATTAAGGATTAAAATTATAGCATCAGGGTATAGTAATAATTATATATAAGGATTATAATTGACTTCAACAGGCATAAAAGCTCACTTCCTCTTTATTTAATGTTTATTTAATAGGTGGACATCAGTCCTGAGAACTGGACAGCCTCCTGCACAGAGGTTTTATTCAAGAGTTCTGCAGCTTTTTATTATAATTATTTCTTTTTTTGGTAGCTAAATGATTATCACATCAACGAATGCCTTTCATCCTTGCAATAGTTACTGAAAATGTAAAAGTAGTTGAAATTAAGTTAAGCTCTTTAGGACATCTGAAAATCTTTACTTTCAAAGATGTTTGTGATGATAGGTCAAATTTAATATTTTTTAGCTGTTGTTTTTTTCTTCCTTTCATTATTTGGAGGAACTAATGCTGGCTTAAAGGATATTGACTTCTTACAGCTTCTGCTTCTTAAAGTAATTAGCATGCTTTTAGAAAAAGTGATAGTTTATTTTCCTATTGTTCCTATTATTTTTTAGAGAAATTCTGGTAGTGAGTAGAAAAATAAAAGGAAATAGCTATAGTATATTGTTGAATTCCTGCAACCTAGATTTATTTATTTATTTATGTCTACTTAAAGTATTGGAATATGACTATAGCAAAATGCTAAGTAAAACACTGACTTTAAACCCCATGTACTTGAGACCATGTTCTTAACTTTTAGATGCTTAATATGGTGAATTTTCTTCTCCTTTCCATTACCTTCCTAAGAAAGTATCTGCTACCCTTCCCATTTTCTTTTCTTTATCCTCCCACTGTATCTTTCTTTCTTTCCACTGTGTGAGTCATGGTATTTCCAACTGCTACAAATTACTGAAATTCTTTAAATAATTTGCTGTCATTTCCCCCACCCTATCAACAATATGTATGGTCGTGCTCTCTCTCCCTCTCCCCCTCTCTCCCATAACTTACCTGGCATTCCTCTTGGAATTGATTCAGGAATACTCTTATCTTTCAGACAAACCCTTACTTGTGTTACCAGGTATTCTGGGCTAGTTATTGCAAAAGTTCTCTTAATTGGTGTTCTAATTTGAACACTAGTTTTTTCCAATTATTTTTATATGTTATTCAGCAAACTTCAGTCAAGAAAAAGCAAACAAAAGTTTTTTGTTTTTATATTTTTGTTGATTTGTTGTTGTTGGGTTTTCTTTTGATGTTTTTTAAATATTGTGCCCATGAATGGTTTGAAGTAATAATTATTTTTTGCAGTGTTCCAGGGGGTGTCTCGTGTCTATGTACATGTGTCAGTGGTGGCCTTTTTATGTTGTTGGTTTTCTTTATTTTTAAGTTACTTTTGAAAGAAGGAAAATGCCAACATTAGGGTACTTCTTTGTAGTTAAAAATATATGTTTTTGTATGTCTGATCTGGCTTTGATTATATAAGGAAGTTTTTCAAACCCATTAAATTCTGAGAATTTCAAAATTTTTCTTGGGACAGGAAAACAATTTTGCTTAGACATCTTGTCTTTTGCAAGTGTCAGTAGAGATTTAAATTATTCTTTAAATAACATGTTTTATATGACTTTAAGTAACCATTCTTGTGCAGGTGAAAATGAAGCTGAGTTGTTTGGTGAATTCAACTGGAGCCTTCAGCATTGCTGGGATACAGTGGTACCACGGTACCCAAGGCTACATTGAAGCCAACTGCCCTTGCCTTGCTGTCTGTTATGATAATGGGAGATGCCAGATAATGAGAGATGAGAATGACTACAGTAGGTACAAAATGTAGGGTGCAAGTTACTGAGCTTCTCTTGACCCAAAGTGTCTACTTGTGTTGATATTCTTAATGTTTATTCCTTAAAAACTAGATCCTGTTTTGATTGACGCTGGTATCAATGTAGTGTGTATTCAGTGGAACTCCAATGGAAGCATTCTGGCACTGGCAGGCTCCCTCAAAGCAGCTTCTCAAGATAAAGATATCAATGTTGTGCAGTTCTACACTCCCTTTGGTGAGGTAAAAATATTTTGATACTTAGTGTAAATGTTTGGCGTTTTTCCCCTTTTTAAATTTTATTATGTTTTGCTACAGGGTCATTACTGGTGGAATTTGGATGCCAAAATGTAGGTGTTTAGTGCTCTGAGGTATCCATCTGGGATATCCACATGGATCTGGGAACAGGACCACGTACCCTTTTAGAACAGCCACATAGTGGCCAGTGTGAAGATCCCAAGTGCCTCTCAAACCACTAGTGATAGGATAAGTGTGGTGTCTAACCTTGAACACCAGATCCCTGAGGACACTATGGAAGATAAGTAGTTTGGAGCTTAGGTAGCAGTCAAGATGTCAACATCTGTATATCAAATCCAGAAGTACTTGTCTTTCTACACTGGCTGTGTAAGAGACCTGGGCATCTCTAGATGAGAAGCTGAAAATACAGCAGTGAATGAGTATTGGTATTAAATACTTGATATTTGCTCTTTTATATGGAATCAGTAAAACTGGCAAAAAGGCATCCTGTATCAGTAAAAGCAATGGCTCAGAAACCTCAGAAAAGCAATTTTTTTTTTTCTAAACTTCTTCATTTGGCTGTTGTGGCTATTGTTTTGTAAATGGTTTTTGTCCATCCTGGCTTTTTATAGTAGATTAAATGTTTGATAGTTGAGAGACAACTGGTCAATATATTTTTGTTGTGCTATTTTTGCCTTGCCAAAATGGTAATATCCCGTTCCCTCTTAGTAATATAGCTGAAAATCAATAAGTTAGTGTTATATATCAGAGTGTGGTGAAGTTTGTCCCTTGTACAGAGGAAGTACTGGCCAGCTCTGAGCTGTGCTGTGAAGGGGGTTAAGATCCAACAGGATCTGTAGGGGTTGCCTTAGGGGAAAGGATTTAATGGAACCAAAGGTTTTGGCAATAATGTTGCATCTCTGGTTGCTACTGTCCAAGGTTTTGGCAATAATGTTGCTCTCTGGTTGCTACTGTACTGAAACTGGTGTTCCAGATTTTGTAGTTAGTGTTTAGAAGTAAATTCTTCAGGTTTTAGAATTGTTTTGTACTCGTTCTGATACTCAGATATGGACTTCACTTTTTGGAACATGGTATTTTCCGTGAATAATGTGTGAGCAGTATTTTGACTTGGTATTTGCATCTGATCAAAGGCACAAAATAGGTACTCAAAAGGAAAGTTAGACCTGAAGCATCAATGTTCTACTCAGTAAAATGTATTTTTTAAAGCCTAAGATTATTCAAAAACATACAGTAAATAGTAGATAAGTGTATCTTTTACTACATACATCTATATTATTTGCAACTAAAAAAAGGTACCCACAAAGAAGTGCTCTGTGGGACTAAGGTTATAGCTTTTGAAAACATTTTTTTTCCCTAATTGTTTCCTTCATTCTATTTAAAATTCTTCAGCAAAATAAAGATATTTGAAAAAAGATAGAAAGTGTACCAGCTGCCTTTCTTAGATTCTTTTGGAAAGGAGGTAGAGAAGAGGAAAATGTCCATTGCCTCACTGAAAATTGTGTACCTCTGCAGTTAATTAATTGCATGCTATTGATATAGAGTAGGGATATGGTTTTATTTGCTTAAGCTATCAGCTGTAGTTAAGGGTGTTGTACATGAGCTGACTAATACACTTCCAGTGTCAGTGAAATTTCTGAAGCATGTCAGGATCAGTACTACTGTGTTTTAATTGTGACTGAAATCATAAAGGTGATTCAAATTAGCAACCAGAGGGAATAATGTTTATACTGTCATTCTCTAGCTACTGTTTATTTCTTCAAGCTTGAACTATCACTGAGTCCTGTTGTTTCTTTCTCTCTGGAGAAATAAAACACAAATTAAAAAACAACAAACCAAACCTGAGGTGAAAGAACACGTTATGGTGTACACCTTAAATATCTCTCTTTCTTTGCATATGTATGGCAATTTGAGAATTGTTGTGCGGCACTGTAAAGAATATCTGTAGGGTTTTTTTCAACAACTATCAAAACTGTCATTTATGTATTTTAGAGTGGCTTTCCTGTGATAAATTCAAATCTTTTTCTTTCCTTGTTCTAACCAAGCACTTACGTACACTGAAAGTTCCTGGCAAACAGATTTCTTCCGTGTCCTGGGAGGGAGGTGGACTGAAAATTGCACTGGCTGTTGATCATTACATATATTTTGCAAACATTCGTCCACATTACAAGGTATGTAGTAATGTGAAACTTAATTGTATTAGTAAGTTTCCTGTTACTTTTTCTGATCAGGTTGAAAAAGTAGCTTGCTCTAATATACATACATACATATATGTGTGTGTATACATATATATATGAAACTAGTGCTTGACTTAGACTGCAGCTTGATCAACACTACTGACTTGCAGTTTTAGTGGAATGTGAGGGTCTGTCTTATTGATGGAGTGACTTAGCCATTGCCTTTACAATGCATTTGGAGTTTCATTTTCGCAATAAGGAAACAGAACTGGGCACGATTCTAAATTTGGTAGGAATTGAGGATGTCATTAAGGTAAGGCTGCTGTGTTTTCACTGCTGTTTGGTTAACTAGGTTGGGCTGAGTCATACAATGGGAATTGTTTGAGCCTTACTTTACTGCCATTTTTTTTAGTGGTGAATTATTCATTTGAGCCTGGGAAGTTGAGTAGACACCTGAATAATAGGAGTGAATGCAACCTGATAGATGTACTTCCTGCTTACATTTCAGTTCCCAATACACTTCTTACAAGTGTGTATCATCTAATTCTAAATAATGTTTTATCTTGTTTACCACCTGCGTTTTTTCATTTGGTGGTGTTTTTTTAGCAGTTAGAAGTATTTCATTTAAATTTACAGTTTAACAAATAATAGCAATTACTGTCCAGTACAGAGAGTTGTATACTTCTTTTCACAGCACAAGATATGTTCTTTTATCATCAGTGTGTAGCCACTGTAATTAGAGAGAGTGCAATGTGAGGAACATCCTGCAGCTATATTGAAATATGTTTTAGTCAGGGAGTTGTAAACACAAATCTGCTAGGAAGCATTTTCAAATAGTTTGTTGTAAATATTCTGGAAAAGACTTCGGAAATCTGAGCTGGAAATCAGTCTTGCAGGAAATGCTACCTAATATTTATTCTGGGAGATGTGCAACAGCTGGAACACAGGCCTGTTGCTTTTTCTTAAACTCATCAGTATCTAGGAGACCATGTGTGTTTCAAGATCTGGCACAGTTTGCAAATTAATAATACTTTGAAACTTTAGTTTTAGGAACTGCATGTGTAAACTCATTTTTTTTCCATTTTGCACAATTGAAAAGGAAAGAGATATGTTCAAATTAATTTATTTCTGCAGCAAATAAACTCTTAATATGTTGGTAGTGTACTCTATTTCAATGTTAAATATTTTTATGGTGAATGATACTTGTTTTCCTTCAATAAATATTTCTGCTGTGTTTTGGTAATATAAGTAACTCCCTTTTAGGAGCTATGTATTCTAAAGGTGACAGTCATTAAATAGGAGTGATTCAAAGCTGTAATTACCTTACACTGGATTGGAATTAATGACCTGGAGATGAAGAGTTAATATCACGTTACCAATCTACGGAATAATCTGTTTTCCTCTATTTTTCAATAAGCCATAATAAGAGAAAGGGGGTTTTAAATTAACATGACAGTAAAAACTATGAATTGAGCTGATCTTTTTTTAAACTATTCATAGTTTGCATGGAGTTGTAATACTAATTTAGAGTCTAGGGGTCTATTCTAGAAGTTCTTCTGTTGATGCTGTAGTTTATCACTTTGATTTCATTTCCTGAGGAGTGTGGGAGCCTCTCTTGCTGACACTAATAAGCTTTCTCTTCTCCCTCTCTAATAGATGTCGATGCAGAAAATTCTATTAGGTTTTCTACAATTGCATTGTCATCTTTAAGTGTTTTGGTTTATGTCTCATTTATTTGACAGCTTCACCTCCTTCCTATTTTCTGATTCTGTTGTATTAGAAAGGATTTTCATTATTATATTTTATACTTTTAATCAGTTGAATGCAATAAAATGTATCCTCATGTATACTCTGTTTCTTTTGCCTTTTTGCCCTTTCTCCTACTTGTTACAGGAATAATTACATTCTTCTGGGAGGAAGGGAGGGGTTTTCTCATGGTAGTAATATTGAAGAGGTGATGTGAGTTATTACAGTGCTCCTGTATAATTGCTTATTTTTGTCTGCTTCTGGAATTGCACTGTTTAAGGTATTTATTGTATTTCCTTTGGGAAATGAACTTCAGGTTTCTGAATCAGTAGTCACAAAGCAAGCATTTTCATGGCAAAAACCATCATCATGGGTATTTCTGAATACCTGCTGAACTATATAAATATACCTATATACCTGTTGAACAAGGAGGAAACAGGGAAAAGTGAGATCTTCTCACATTTTAAGGTTGATCCTTCAGTCCTGAAGGTGATAGAAAAAGCTTGCTGTGATACAAAACTTCTTTTGCCAGTTTAATATTATTCTAATATCTTACTATGTGAGCTGTGTTCTCATAATAAATCAGTTTGTCACTTGACAGGTAAGAAATATTGAATACTAATTGTGTATATGAAATAAACTCTTTCACGGCTGGAACAATTCATTATTGAATTCTTATAATTTCTAATTGGTATTATGAACATTGTCTTTCTTGGCAGTGGGGTTACTGTTCCAATACCGTTGTTTACGCCTATACCCGAGCGGAGCGCCCAGAGTGCTGTGTAGTCTTTTGGGACACAAAAAACAATGAAAAATATGTGAAATATGTCAAGAGCCTTATTTCCATAACAACTTATGGGGACTTCTGTGTTTTAGCAACTAAAGCAGATGAAAATCAGCCTCAGGTAAAATCTGTCTTAATTTTCACTTGAAATGCTTTGTTCCACATGTCGGTTCTTTACAGCTGGAATAAGATGAAATGTAAAAGTCTGAATCTGCCTTAGAGTTGTGTCAGTTGTCATTTGATAGAGTGGTGTGAATGGGCTCAGTGTTTAAAAACATAGAATCCCAAAACCAAAAAAGTAGCTCATTCAAAGTAACTACATCTACAGATCAAATCCTTGTAGCCATTAGTAACCTAATAAAAACTGCAGCCTTCCAGATGAATGTTTCATCAGAAATATTTGGAACAGTTCTCCAGAGACAAGGTAAAAGCATTGGAATGGTAATGAATATTTCATCAGTCAGAAATGGAAAAAAAAGGGGCAATTTTTTAGGTGATGTAAGTTATATTTTACTGCAATCTTCTTTGTTGATTAATTTATTTTATGTGTAATCACAATTGATAAATGTATTCTTTGGTTAATGAAGAGGTTCTGTTAGTGTGATATTGTTACATGATTTTTCCTGTGTAATCATTTCAGAATTATTTTCTGTATCACTTATATATTGCTTACAAAGGAGGAGCAGGAGACAGAGTCATTTGGTGCCATGGTAAAAAACACCAAACATGCTGTAGTGCTGCTTTGCTTCATTGTGCTATAAATGGTATACTGTCATATGGACTGAAAACATAGGATTGTGGCCATAAACATTTGGTGAAGTTGAGTGCAATAAAATAATTCTTTTATGAATTGTAATTTTAAAGGAGGAAAGAAACAGTAGTGAGATTTAGTGTAACTCTATTGAGCATAAATAAGAGATTTAATTTTCACACCTGAAAATTACAGATAGTAAGGACTTATAATTTGTTTTGAAATGGCTCCAGTGTAATTATTAACACTGTGAGCTGTTAGGTTTTAAGAAATGAAGTGCATAGGCTTATGGGTAGCAGTTCATTAGAGTTGTTGTCTGAAAAACTGATTTGGTTTAGAAGAGATTTTGATCATTAGAATTGTGGTTCAAAAACAGCAGAATTTAAGCAACAGCTAATGGGGAAAAAAGACTTAATTTCAGCAGGACCTGTTTAAAGATATTGCAAGTAGATGTGTCAGTAAATTAGGAAGGACTTCCTGTTGATATCCATAACAAGGCTGGATAAATGAGACTATGGAAACTCCCTGCCCTGGCACCACTGTGTGTGGGTCATACAGCCTGTCTTGGATACTGTTACTCCATTAATCCTTGATAGGCTCTGATCTGCTGACTTGGAGTCTCAGAAATGACTAGAAAGGGCATAAAAGCGAAATTTATTGTAGACTGAATGTGGGGATAATTTACCAGAGAAGAATTAATGTTGGTAAACATGATGGAAATAAAAAACAGAGTTAAAAAAGCCAGGTGTGTTTTCCTACACAGGCAGAGCCACAACATATTTTTTTTGAAAATAGAAATCTGAGAATGCTGGTGAAAAGTTTTTCTCATGAGCAAAGAAACAAAAATACTGTTTTTGTGAGGTACTTACTGGTGGCCAACCAGAAAAAAAATTAATGAAAAGAAATCCATGTTCAGGTCTTTTTCTTTGGAAGAATGAAGTTCATATGGTAGATGAAAAGCTAAATTGAGCTGTTCTTCTGTAATGAATAAGATGTCAGTCTGTCAGTTTAAAAGGGTAGCTGTACAGTTACTCTAGTCTGCTACCACAATTACATGGATTGTTCAGGAGGTGAAAGAGCCATGAAAAACGAATTATCTTTCATTTCCTGGAGAGTCAGGGTAACGGCTCATGGGTAATTCACATTTTGGTAGCCCTGTGTATTTTATTTATTTTATTTTAAGTTTAAAGGCTTGACAGTAAAAGTTGCTCCTTAACTTCCACACTTCTCATTCAGGGCATTTCCCTATGCAATAACCATTAAGATATTTAATCCTTGATTAGACCTGAAGAAATAAATACATAAACCACAATAATGAAGCCTTATTGTCGAGTGAATTGTTATGTATTTGCATCTTTCTGAATTTAACAGCCCAGTCTCTGGGGTAACTGTGTTATTAAAGCCTTCCTGAGTGAGATTACAAGAAGGGAAAAACTTAAAAAAAAACCCCATCACTTCTGTAGTACCTGTGATACTGCAGGGCAGAGGAAGAGCCTTATTGACAATTCTCCCCAGACTGTTATCCTCTTGGAGGTTCAAGGAGATGGAGATCTGCAAAGAATAGAACAGAGATCCTAACTGCTGGGAGTTTATTAGATTGTCTTTTGCATGAGCAACTGATGAGAACTAAATCCCTGAGTCAGGGGTGTATCATGCCTGTAAATACTCGCAGTGCAGCCTGTGCCTCACACAGCAGCAGGGGAGACACTGCCTGTCTTGCCTGTGTCTTGTCTGTGGATGTGCTGGTGGTACCTCCTACTTGTTGGCTTTTGTCTGGTAGATTTGCTCCCATGCATAAAACAGCTGGTTAGTTGCCTGTTCTGTGCTTGTTCTTAATTTATAGTGCTAATTGGCAAATAGCCCATTACTCTCATCCTTATGCTGCTTTATATTTGCTGCAGTCATGGTCTCTGTGTTTTCTGTTGCTGAGGAGCATGAGAATGTGTAGTGTGGGTTAGGAGATGCACCTTCACAGAAAACCGTGTACAGCTTACTGATCTACAGAAAGTGTGGTAGTAATGACACTTGCTTTTATTTCCATACAGTACGTGCTGGTTCTCTGCAATTCTATTGGCACACCCTTGGACCCAAAATATATTGATATTGGTAAGCAACTTGCAATAGTCTTATTTTGTAATCTGTGTTGGAATTGACCTGTTAGTTATCTTTTAGTAAAGATAATGACTTATCAAACCAGTAACATTCCTTGTCAAATTGGCTAAACTTAAACTGATTCTTCAAGTTAATGCAAACTATGGATAATATAATTTTAAAAAATTGCTACTTTTCTTTATTTTTTTTTAATGAATGTCTTTTGGCAGTTCAGATTTTCCTTCACAACAGTGGTAATTCAACTTCTTCATAAGAAAATGTACTTTGAAAAGGGTCCAGTTGTATCAGAGAAAGTGAAATAATTTGATTTAGACTTTCATTTAAAAATAACTTGTTGCTGCTTCCCAATTAACTTAAGCATCAATTTCTTATGTTTCAGTGTTGATAATATCTTTCCCTTATCTTCCTCACAATTGTTTTACCTAAGTAGTTTCAGATTAAAAATTAAAATTCAATTAAAAAAAATCAGTGGATTATAACACAAGTGTGAAAACACCCCCAAATCCTGGCTAGTGCTGAATTCCAGGCTTTCCCTACTGTTTGTTTGCTGCAGGCGTGGTACAGAACATTGCCAAGTAATTGCAAGCCACTGTTTTCTGTGATTTTTGCTTGAGAATAAAGTTCATTGATTATTTTCCCTTTAAACAGATGAGGGAATTGTAGCCAAGCTGACAAATTAATCAGTTTTTTGACTAATGAATCCACTTTTATTTGTTCTGGTTTTTGTTTTGTTTTTGGCTGGTTACCCAAATAGATCTGAATTTGGATTCAGAGTAGACACTGTGAATCCTGTTTGCAGTTTTATTTTTGAACCTTGATTCTTTGATTAATTCTCCTGTTTTATTGCAGGGCTAAATAACTTATTTAAATTTATAAAAATATTATTTGTTTTTTAATTATTTGCTTTTCCCTTGAGAGGGAAGACTCTATTACGACAACAAACCTCATGAATTTTTTTTAATGTAAATTGCCTTCTAGAGCCATTAGTTTTATCCTCTTTGCATAAAGAAACTTCTGGATAAATTAGTCGCAGTAGAGATGTTAGTTTTAAGCATAGTGCTAATACTTGGTGTTAATATTAAACAACAAACAGCTATTCTCTCTGATTAAATTGATGGGCAAAGTGTCTAGCAAAGTTTTGGTAAGATAGAAATGATGAGGAAAGTAAGGTGAAGAACTATTGAACAAGAAAGTAACAGCAATTCACAGAAGAATATAGGTGGGAAAAAAAATCAACCAAGGACTAGAAATAATTAAGATCTTAAATTATAATTTTCCTCAACCAGTGTTTCTGAACAGTTTTATTCTTTATTATATATTAATTAAGTTTTAAGTATAATTTTCTAATGTTCAGTTTTTCAGTGGTAGCAGGAGGAAATCAGCTGTGAGTCATACATATATTTTGAAATTTGTGCCCTGTATTGTAGATCATAATTGAAATTAAGAATATGCTCTGATGAATGAGTTTGACTACTTTGTCCTATGGAAAGTTTATGAAATATTGTGGTAGTTTTAGTCTTGTGGTTTCTGTTTCTGTCCCTTTGATGTCCTCTTGCCACCTTTTGCAATAGGGAGGCCATTTCAGAATCTGAAGGAATAACATGTCCAAGAGGTTCAGTACCAAAAACTTTACCTGGACTGGAGGAAAGAACATCAATAAGACAACCAAACAATGCCCTCCCCTGCCAAAAAAAAAAAAAAAAACCAAAACCCAAACAACCCAAACAAGAAAACCTAAACCCAAAACAGAATCCCATGAAGTAAGATGATGGGATGGGTGATAGTGGTGTGAGCTGGGTCTGTGTTTTGTCCCTGTCCCGTCTCTGCTCCTGATCAGATGTCTACACTGTACATGCCCACTGGTTTCCTGGATTTACTTGGCAGGCAGGATTGGGGTGGTGGGAGGAAGGTTCAGGGACTTAGAGGAGTCGGTCTTCTCATTACTGCAGCTGGCATCTAAAATTAGTTGAGTGAATCATTCATGAGGGGGGTCTTTTTGCTCTCCACTGGGTATGAAGAAGCCCAGAGCCACCAGCTCATCTCTGTCAGAGATGTCTAAAATTAGGTGAGATGAATCCCACTCACTGTTAAAATTAGCTTTGCATGTACACGTCTAACTCTCCATTTAAACTCTTTGCTTTGCATTTTTCTAGTGTTCTGTTTATGTGAACTTTCTATCTGTGAGAGTTTTATTTATTTTTTTTTATTTTTTTAAATTTTTTTTTTATTATAAACAAAGGTATCTTTATGATTCTGCCAGTATGACCCATCTCCTGCAGCTGCCCGCACACAAGAGAAGAATCTTTTTCAGTAACTGGGAACACTTAAAAAGAAAGGCTGTTTAATTGAAAAATGCCGTTGTTATTCCAACTGTACTTGAATTGTGCTGAAGAGATTAAACAGTTTCTTCCTTTAGCATAACGAAGCTTTCTGCAGTCTGCTGCTGTTCCCTCCAGTACTGGAGGACCAGTTTAGTGCATAGTGCTCTTTCCTAGAGTGAGTTCACTTGTGAAAGTGCTGGGCATTATAACGTTCAGCCTTATAGATGGACAAATACCTGAGGTTAGGAATATTTACATTTTTGAGTCCTGAAAAATTTCTGTAGCCTCAATTACAAGCGAGTCTTTCATTACTGTATGGTATACACAGCCAAAGATTCAACCTTTTTTTTTTAAAATATATGCATCCTGTAAGACTTCTTTAAAGTTTGCTCTCCAAACTTGTAGAAGGGATTGAATGTAAAAGTGCAAAGCAAATGCCTACAAATGCAACTCTTTTGGAACACATTGTGCTGGTTTCATCATAGTTACTTTTCTCTTTTTGTAACATTTGAAAATGAAACTTTATAGAACAACTAGAAATATTTACAAAATAAGGTCAGTTGGTGTGAGAGGTTGACAGCTGTACATAGTCAAGGTCCTATTGTACAGTATATCATGCTGTTTATCACAGTTGGAGCTTTTTGGCAGTAGGAAGTGTGATTGTTCCAGTTTGACAGCATGCTGAACTTAAGCAGCTGTCTGGCCTTGCAGAAGTCAATAGAGAGAGAAGACCTTGTAAAACCTTAAGGGCAGAAGACCTTTCTGAAAGTACTCTAAGATTCCGGTTGATACGTGATTTCTGACAAAATCGTTGTCCTTCTGTTCTGTTTATAAATGAGGAAAATCAGTTTAAGGTGTAAGCAGTTAAACATTAAAATTAACTTATCCCTTACTCAGGATAGTTGGATGGGTATNTATGAAGAAGCCCAGAGCCACCAGCTCATCTCTGTCAGAGATGTCTAAAATTAGGTGAGATGAATCCCACTCACTGTTAAAATTAGCTTTGCATGTACACGTCTAACTCTCCATTTAAACTCTTTGCTTTGCATTTTTCTAGTGTTCTGTTTATGTGAACTTTCTATCTGTGAGAGTTTTATTTATTTTTTTTTATTTTTTNTCTTTAAAGTTTGCTCTCCAAACTTGTAGAAGGGATTGAATGTAAAAGTGCAAAGCAAATGCCTACAAATGCAACTCTTTTGGAACACATTGTGCTGGTTTCATCATAGTTACTTTTCTCTTTTTGTAACATTTGAAAATGAAACTTTATAGAACAACTAGAAATATTTACAAAATAAGGTCAGTTGGTGTGAGAGGTTGACAGCTGTACATAGTCAAGGTCCTATTGTACAGTATATCATGCTGTTTATCACAGTTGGAGCTTTTTGGCAGTAGGAAGTGTGATTGTTCCAGTTTGACAGCATGCTGAACTTAAGCAGCTGTCTGGCCTTGCAGAAGTCAATAGAGAGAGAAGACCTTGTAAAACCTTAAGGGCAGAAGACCTTTCTGAAAGTACTCTAAGATTCCGGTTGATACGTGATTTCTGACAAAATCGTTGTCCTTCTGTTCTGTTTATAAATGAGGAAAATCAGTTTAAGGTGTAAGCAGTTAAACATTAAAATTAACTTATCCCTTACTCAGGATAGTTGGATGGGTATTAGTGACTTATGAAAAATGCTATTATCTGTTTGTAAAATTCTTTTTCCCCTCTTCTTTCTACTAATACAAATTTTTAGGTTATTCTCTTTTAGTAAACTAATAAATTGTTGCATAAAGTTCTGTCCATAAAAAGTTAGGTAATTTTTGTTTTGAACTCTTGTACTTGTTTCAGACTTCAAAGTGCCATCTTTCAGAGTAGCTTAAATACACTTAGGTTGTTACTTTATTTGATTTTCATAAATGCTGGTGAAAAATGATTTCTTATGTTGTAGAATATCCTCAACAGACCACTTGGTATCTGTGTGCTCCTGCCTTTTCTTGAATGTGTGCTCTTCACTACCATGAGTCTAAACTATATTTTTTGACTGGCTGTAATTACTGCAAATTGAACAGGCACTATCTGTGGTTTCTAGCAGACTGCCCCTTGTTGGAACAAGAATCACCTGGAGCTCTACTGAACATAAAGGATTTACTGCTCATTGAGACTTAGGTGCCTTGCAGGCCTCTTGGGCAAAGCCTCTTGGACTTTGTTGTGGTAGGAGGTGGATAGTGGAGAAAAAATACTGTTCATGTAGGGATGCTAAGCAACTGACAGAGCATTTAAATAATGCATCTGAGAATGTGTTTTAAGACACGATTTGTCTGAATTGTCAATTTATAATATTTTATAATACTGTTTCAACAAACTGCTATTAATCTCCTAATGACAAAGAAATTGTGACATTATGCAATGTTTGATTCACCCTCAGGAGATGTAAATCTTGTGCTGTTAGGCTTTAGGCCAGTAGCTCAAGTAAGGCTTAAAAAAGAAGTGCTTATTTCCTTTATTCTGTTGAATTTTTAATTATGTCATTAGCTTTCTAATGTTTGTCTCTGTTAATGATAGCAATAAAGGATTAATCAGTCATTATCTGATGAAGGGCCATCACTTAAGCTTTCTTTAGACAGTGATGGGTGGTTACACTTTCAGCTGTTCCTCATACTGCTTTTTATTTTGTCCAAAGGCATTTTGCTTCCCCTGCTTCCTGTGCCTTGTGTTTGAGGTCCTTCACAATAGCTTGTGTTTGCTAGCCCATAAATTACTCTTTTCTTCATTGTCTAACATTACTGCATTCCATCCTACTCTGGGACAAAAATTAACCAACACAGTGTCTTCTGTGCTTGTTTTACAGGCTCACAGGCTTTCTGTCAAAGTCCTTTGATAAATAACTAAATATAAACTACAGAAGGTTAAATATCTTGTTATATAATATCTTTTTAATGGAAACACAACAGATGGTATCTGCTAAGAAAAGGTCACTCAGGCTGGATTATATCATCTTCTTACATGTGTTTAGGAGCACTGACATAGTGAAGTGTTGAGTTATCTTTCAAGTGTGTGTTAGCACCCACTGAAATGAATACAACAGCATGACCAACATACTGGTGGATTAAAGGCAGAGTTGGAGTCCTGCCCAGGTGTCTTGGATACCTTAACAAGGATGACTGAACTACATGTGAAAAGCACTTGAATTGCTGTTACTTAGTTGATCCTTTTAATGTAAATTGTAATGGATTTTGAATATTTATGTTCCGTAAACTGTGGTTGTTCATGAGTTGTCCCACATGTCCCAACATGTTCAGTTGTCCCTGCTGTTGCCTGACATTTTCTTCTATTTGTGAGCCAACACTTGTAGAGATATTTGAATCAAGCTCTAAAATTAGGTAGATTTATTGATTACACTAAGTTCATTCCAGTTTCTCAGGACCAGCTTGTAACAGATTTGTGTGAAAACAACAGTTTAATATTGTGTCTGTCAGATTGCTTCCTTTCCATCAGATTTAGGTGGGATCACTTGTCTTTCTTGTTTGTGTATACTATCTCATAGACGGGAAAGCAACTCAGCTTTTTCATGTGGTGAAGTAATGTAGTCATGCATTAAGTTTGATTTCTGTCTATATTTTTACAGGAAGATTAGACACTGAAGCAGGTGTTTTCTAACAGCTTTGAAGTGAGATGGAGTGTGTGTGGATGAAATGCAAACATTGTAGAAGGTTATTCGAGATTCCTGGGTATATAGGAAAGAAAGTTTCTTTCCTTCAGGGAGGAGGCTTTATGAAGGAATAGTGAAGAGAAATTAGGTGAGAAGAGAAAGGAGGGTCAGAAGGAATTTAAAGGGCAGTTGTTTCACATGTTGGAGTTGTTTTGATGGGGATGGTTTGTTTAGCCCTTTTCCGTATTTGGTCAGCACCTGAAAAGTGAAGCACCTGTTTAAACCTTTTCCTCACATATTTTCAATGTCTGAAAATTAAGTATTAAGACATTAATACTGAAGTTGGGTATCTGCAAAATCAGCAGGGAGAACTCAATAGTCTAAGAAGTTTACGTATTGAGCATGGAAAGCTTCTGTGCAATGGAAATGCTGAGCAGAAGAGTGTCCTGTGTCTTGCCTCCTTCAGACTTTAGGTGCTTGCATTTCTGTCTGCTTAATAGTCAGAGCACAAGTTCTGTGAAGGGCACTGATGCTCAGGTAAGCAGCACCTGCTGGTAAATCAATGCTGCTGTATAAGATGGTATTTCCCTACACTAAAGGAAACTTAAATACTTAAACCAGCTGCCTGGAAAGGGATTCTAGATCTTGCTCAGCCTGAAGGGATTGAAATGAATATATTGTCTTTCCTAGGAAATGACAAATCCCATTCTTTCCTTCTCTGCCCAGCAACAGCCCAAACTTGGAGTGGCTGGGACACCCTTCCCTCATGTTGAATTTATGCTGTCATGCAGTCAAGAAAGAAAACATTTTAGGAGCAGAGCATAGCCCAGTGTGGAAGGCTCTGAGGTGAGAAGGTGGAATGGAATACTTTCAGCTGGAGGGGACTGACAAGGATCAGCCAGTCCAGGATCACTCCAGGGCTGACCAAAAGCATGTTGCTAAGGGCATTGTCCAAATGCCTCTTAAACACTGACAGGCTTGGGGCACTGACCACCTCTCCAGGAAGCTGTTCCAATGAGTGTCTACCCTCCCATAAAGAAATGTTTCATAGTGTCCAGTCCAGACTTGGATTGGAGTTTCTTTTTCCACAGATTTTTCTGTTTGAGATTTTTTGTTCAATGACTGACCAATATAAAATGCTAAAACAGTCCTAGAAAAAATGCCATGTGTCCTACTTTTATGCAATTGTTGAAGTTATACAGGCAGTTCTGTAAAAGCATCAGTTCCCACACAGAGATGCTGCTCTCTCAGATGTGGCTCTGCATGGATCTGATCCTGATGATTGTGTCTCTGTGCTATGCCCTGCAATTTCACATTTGGCTTAAGTCCAGTCATTGCTGAGCCTGTTGTTGCAAAGAAGGGAAGGCCCTGCCCTCCATGCTGGCTGCTCATTCCTGCCTGCTCCAGCATTTGTGATTTTCTCTTTAATCCAACTTAATGTAATCTTTTATTTATTTAATTTTGAGGTCAGTTAGATGAATGAACTGATCAAACTTACTCTGTTGTCCAGCTGCCGCTAGAGCTGATACGAAAGAAGTGGCAGGAAAATGTGTCAGGGGTTGGTGTGTATGTGTTTTTTGGCAGCAACTGTCGGTTTAGTCTTAGGCATGTTCATAAAACACCTAATTGATTGTATTCCTGTGGATAAAGCATGGATACTTTGCCATCTTGTTTCTGGATCACAACAGACCTTATGTGAACAACTTTTTTTCCCAGATTCGGGTATTTCAAGGTGTGCACAAATAAGTTTAGGCTCCATGGAAGCTGTTAGTCAAAGGGGGAGTCACCTCTTGAGTGTGAGGAATGCCCATGGCTTCAGATGTTGGTATGGCAATGTGGTTTAACATTGTCTTGGACTACAAGTACTCAAATGTTGACTAAGTTGAATTCAAATATGAGGCTTAGTACAAGTGTTGTGATTTGAGCAAACCTTATTCCCTCACAGGTCAGGAGATTCTCATGTTTCATTTTTAAAGGATAAAAACATTGGTTGTTATGGCACATGCAGCTGGAAGTAATAAAAAACCAGAGTAAACACATAGAATTTGTTAATTTTTTGATGAAACAGGAGACTGTATCCTTCAGTTTGAATGTGACTAATTATTGAATGTGTTATAAGTACATGAAATATGAGTTGCATATAATGTAAACAACTGTGCTGCTCACGTTAAACATGATCATTAAGCCTTCTTGCCCAGTATTGACATTTTTACTAAAAAGTATTCTGCAGCCATTGGGTAGCTTATATAATCCTCTTGGTTTCAAAGAAATGAAATCTGTTCAACCAATCTTCTCCCATCTGTCTCTTGTAGCACTGCTCTTCTATGTGGCAGGCTTATAGCTCCCTCCAGAGTTCCGTTCTGTGCTAAAATACAGAGGAGAAAAAAAATGAAAAGAGATTCACTGTAAAAGAATTGTATTTTCTGCTCACATCATGTTATCTGCATGACTCAGTGTTCCACTACCAGGCTGGTTTGCACAATTCTTTTGAATTTATCTAGCTTTTTTTTGTAAATATATCATAAATTATGTCATAATGATTTACTTGTAGAACTTAAAGACATTGGCTGATAGTTTTCTTCATTTTTCTATGCCTTCACTGTTTTGGTTTTGTTTTTTTTTTTGTTTTATTTTTTTTTCACTGAGCATGGATAGCAGGAATGAAATACTCAATTTGTGCACATATTCTAAGTGGGCTTAGGGCTGAAGTTAAGAAAATTCCTACACTGTGATTTTTTGGTATAATAAAGTAAGACTTAGTGTGCAGTCTGCTAAATATTTAATTTGTTGCCATTCAGATAAAGAGTTGATATTTGGCCCAACTATTAACTAAGGTATAAACAGCATTTCTAGGTCTTGTCTAACTTAAAGTTTATGAATTGTTTTTAAGAAAAAGAATCTCTTCTAGATTGTCAACTTTTGAATAGCCTTAAATATGTCAGATAGGGAAGTATTTAATAGATCTTGTTAAGGAGATTCGAGATGCTCCTGAGCTGGTCATTAACCTGAAAGTTTGTTTATATGTATTTGCTGTTTTCTGCATCAGCACATGAAGATTTGCTGAAATAGCAGGGAGAGGAAAGTGTTAATGGTAAAATCAGAACTTGTAAAGAAGTTCTTTGTTCTTCTGGACAAGGCCACAAGGCCCCTGTGAAATTTGTTACCAGCTAATGAAAACTGCTATTAGGTTGTGTGTGGGCAGATTTTTTGGTCGTTGTTTTTTGCATTGAATGTGTGGGTGTATGTTTTCATCCATCTTGGAAAAAATGTACGGATCAGCATCTACTCCAATGCTTGCTGCTCTAATTTTGCAACTCTTTGGTTTTTGTAACAGAGCCATTGTTTGTCACCATGACCAGAACTCATGTGATCGCGGCTTCCAAAGTAGCATTTTACGTCTGGCAGTATCGGGTGGCCAAGAAGCTCACAGCCATGGAAATCAATCAGCTGGCACGGACCAGGAAAGAAGGCAGGGAAAGGTTTGTCTTCAGGCTTTATCATTTTTCTTCCTCTGCTCTGGTGTCATTGATAAGGTGGATTCTGCCATGTCTAAAATGCAAACCCTTGTCCTCTCATTTTTCTAATCAGGTTTGTTGACTTTCAGGCCTGTAAGATGATATACTAGTTTTGTATAACAACTGTGTGTTTGTTATCCACATCCCTCAGACGTTTTTGGATTAGTTTCTGTTCAGTGTCTCCATTTGCTTGCTGCATGTTTTCCTTACAGAGCTGTGTGTCTTGATGCCTTTTTACCCCTCTCCTGTTTCTCCTCCATGCTCTTAGTTTCCAGGCCACTCTATTCCCTCTGATAACTTTAACTGCTTCTCGTCTGTCATTGCCTGTAAGAACTTAGTCTGTCCAGCTGGCTCTTCTCTAATACACTTGTGTCTGGTTGTGGCTTTGACAACTAATCCTGTATGGACTTTTATCCTCTCAAACTAAACAAGCCAAAGTCAACATTGTTTTGCTTCCAAAATATTTCTTTCCCAGGTGCTCATTTGTGGCATTAACTTTTCTGTCACCTCCACAAAGCTTGCAACTTTGTTATGGTTTTCTTTTTAGTTATTTTATGTGCTCTTCCATATCATTTCTACACTATATCATCTTTCTATAAACCTACCATCTCCTGTCACCATATATTCCTAATAAAGAGTAATTATTTGTACATGATCTAATAACTTACATTGTTGTAGAAGCTGGATGTCCTAGCCTTGGACAAGAGTATAAATTGATAAAAATATAAAAAAATGTAGGTAGTTGTAATTCAGCATTAATGAGGATTTTAGCATTCTCAAATCTTTCCTAATACTACTTTTTAAGGCAAAAGAGAAGTTTTAAGTGTTGAATAATACAGTAATACATAAGTTTTTGTGGATTTGAAGGTGAAGTGCTTCATAATTATGGAGAAGAGCCTGGGGAAATATGGAGGTGCATGTTTGAAAAGGACAACTGAGTGGTTGATGGTTTTCAGCAGGACACTTAACTGTAACAGCAGGAACTTACTGTTACAGGATGCAAGTTTACAGATAATAGGGGAATAGACCATCATGGGCTGTGAAAGTGAAAGCAACTGCCATATCTTTATATCAATATAAAGCAGGTTTATCAAAGGGGATGCTTTTGAACATCAGAACAGGTGTAGCTTTTATTCTCCTCTCCAATTCCAATGGTTTCTTCTCCAAGGATGGAACATATCGATGCTAGCAAAGATGATCCTTTCTTTGGACTCACTTTTTCTTCTAACTTTCCTTCTCTACAGGATCTATCATATTGATGACACCTTTTCAGGGTCTGGAGATGGACATCTCGATTACAGCAGAGCTTTTGAAGTGAGTGATATTATGAACTAGTTTATTGTGGTGTCACTGCTAGCTTGAAAGAGCAGAAATTAGTGTTGATTATTTATTTTAATTAATAGGAGTGGTTGTACTTAAAATTTCTTTTACTTCTACCTTTTTTACATTAAGGGTTATGTTTCTTCCCTCTGGTTGGTGCTGTTACTGTGTCATTGTGTATTACTGGAAATACACAGCAAACTATAGAGAACATGGAAAAAATATATTCTGGGTGTGTTCAGTATATAGACACCTGCTGTCTTCCTGGTCAGAAGCAGCTCCCCTTACTTCAACAAAATATAACTTCGTTGAAACTCAATAACCTTTATGATATTTTCTAGTATTTTTGGCCATCTTCACTTCATGTGTGTGTGCAAGTGCTGGCTGTCCTTACTAATATACCTGAAATTAATTAATTAACAGCCCTCACAAGTCAGAGATTGTTGCTTTCTTGTGTTTTCTGTTAAACACCTGTTACATTTTGGGTTTCTTATTTTTCTGGAGGGAGAGGCAGGAAAAGAAAGGAAGCTGTTATTGTTATTGTTATGATTGCCATAGCAAAGGCTACTGATACCATAAACTATCCACAGACTGTATGCTGACAAGGTTTGATAGCCCCTTTTCATGTGGATACTTAGCAACACTCTTGTTTGTTTAAATAACCTTCTTTCTTTAGCAGAGCATGCTTACCTTTGCAGTAAAACTGATACTGATATCACTTGTTTACTTTCAGGGAACAAGAGATCCAATTTGTGCAATAACAGCGTCTGATAAGATACTACTTGTGGTAAGCTACATGATTAACAGAACTCCTAATTGCCTCTTGTGCTTGTAGACATAAGATTCTTCTCTCTATGGTCATAAGCAGTCATAATTTCAAAACATTTCTGAATTTAGAATTTACACAGACAAAATCTCTTTCTAAACTTCCTCAAAGATAACTTTAATGGTTTCTTCTGTTAACCTGGATTCTTTCTTTAGGAGGGCTAATTCACTAAGTACTTGCAATTTAATTACAGACTAGTTGCCTGAGTTAATATTAACACATAGGATTTTATAAAGTCTAGGTCAGGACTTAATTCTGTAATCTGAGTCCTGAGAAGTCTCTTTGAGACAGTATGTTCTAGACAAAAAGATTTACAAAGTTTGTCTGTTTACATATTAATGATATAATGCATGGTACTGTACTATATACAGATGAATACACCTATGGATTATACAGATGTGTGAAGTATTGAATCATGCCAAAGAGCTGGTGCATTTTTTTGTTCTAAGCTGGAAAGTGATCTCATTAGATGAACAAAATTATATGTGGGCTTTAAAGCAAACTAACTGAACAGAACAAAGAGAGACAAAGAGCAGTGTTTCTTCCTGTTATCCACCTCCCAGGAAAGATCTTGTTTTGTCATGTTCTGATTCTAGTGTGGATTTTCATTTGTTTTTTTGTTTTATCCTTTGACTGGATTTTACAAAATCAGAGCATCATGGGAGAAAGCATGAACAAAAGAAGTGTGATGGTTAATAGGTGGCTATGGGATTGTTGCTGCTTGAAGAATATGAAAATGAACTTCTGACAATAATTAATCTGTGACTTCTTTTTAAAAGGAAAGGAATGAGAGGAAATGCCTTTGAGACCAGTTCTGAATAAATGTGCTGAAGCTGAGTGCATATGATAGTGGTTCAATTTTCTAACACTTCTGAACTAATCTGCTTTTTAGTCTACAGGGTATACATATGTGAAAAAGTCAAAAATGGTAATTTATGCTGAGGATGTTAGGGATGGCTCTCGGGAAAGAAGAAAAAGAAGGAATAAAGTTTTCACTCTGCTGAAATTTAATGTTGACTCATTTCCAACATAAGAGTTGAACAGTAGGCAAAGCAAGCGGGATATGTTGTTCACTATACAGAAACACCACAAGAAAATAGTGGCAGTGATCATTTCATTTCAGGGATGTCACTCCTTTCACCCTGATGGCCTGACGGTATCTTGACACAGGGAATTGGAGTTTCATTCAGCAAAATAAAGATAAACCACACTGATACTTAGATTTGTTTCTTGTTACTCAAGCCTGTGAATAACCAGTATATTTTAAACCAGTATATTTTATAGCATTTCCTTTTAAATCTAGCTCTGGTCTTGCAGTAACTGGTGAGACTTGTTGGTATGCAGACAGCCCCACATGAGCAAAGCTGTCCTGCTTTCAGACCTGTGCTGGTGCTGCTGTATGGAACTCTTTGAGGGGATTTACCAGTGTGGGACAAGAATCTTTTCACACTTCTCCTGTTTTATTATGTAGACCCTGTCTGGAGGGTCATGGCTCCTGAAATTCTGTGGGCTAGATGTGGATTTTAACTGTTTGTTTTAACATCCCTGATTTAAGCAGATTTGTCAATTGTAGCATCTTAGAGTACCTTGTTTAAACATCAGAATTCGGAACTTTTAGGGTGATGATTCCCTCTTTTCACTCATGCTCTGTCACTTATCCCAAAGCTCTTTTGTCTAAAACAGCATATAAATAAGACCATTTTAAAGGGTTTACTGATGGATAAATTCTCTCACTAAGGCAGCATTGCTTTCCTCTAGGGAAGAGAATCTGGCACTATTCAGAGGTACAGCCTCCCTAGTGTGGCTGTGGTGCAGAGCTATACCCTGGACCGTCGTGCCTATCGGCTGTCTTTGAACTGCAACTCCAGGTGAGTTACAGACCTGTTTCTAACACAGATATCCAATTTCAAAATGAAGCACTAAAATTGGTGAAAATACTAATTCTGTGAAATCTATAATTCTATAATAATTATGTACTAATTTTAATTTAGTATAAATGATTTATTAATATTAGTTGTTCTTAATGGTTGCTTAACCATTTATTACTAATAATTTCTATCTGGACAGTCATTGTTCTGAGAGACTGTTAGTAAATGCCTCCTATGTTTTACATCCTGTGCACGTGAAAATACCTTTGTTTTATTAGATGAACCAAACATAACCTTCCTTTGATCATGACACGAATTGATAAAATTATGTCATAACCTGAAATTTTATAACTATGACTTCTTTCTGTTTCTGTGTCCTTCTAAAGCCTGGAAACTTTGTTCATCCCATTTAATTTTCCATTAAATCCACCACTAGTTACAGGCTATAACTAGTGGTGATATTTCTAGTAAGTCTGGTTCTCCTGAATTTCATCTGTGCTAATACTAAAGTTGCTTTCTACTCAACAGCTTTTTTTTTTTTTTGAAAGTGCATGAGAGTGTTGGCAGAAAAGGCAAAAATACATAAGAATTTGCAAGGCAATTTTAATCACTTCAAAGTAACTTTATAATTTCAAACAAAATTCATAATGCATGTGTAGAGATCTCTTGCCTCTTCAGGTATAGCCCAAAAATAGATTGCTTTGCTTAAAAGGCAGTGTGATCTAGAGCCATATTCGTTTTGTTTTGAACCCGAGCTGTTTTCTTCCTAAATGACTTTGTTCTAGGGAAATAAGCTCAGATCCATAAGCATTTTGAGGTTAATTTTCTGAATTGCATTTGAAATTTTAATAGGAATTAAGGCTGTCTACCTATCAATATTTAGAAATGCTTTTAAAATGGCTTTGTGGTAAATACAGATTTTTATGATTCACTGAAGACCTATGCAACTGTAAATTTTCAAATGTAGCCTTTTAGAAATTGTATTTTCCCATATTTTAAATGACTTCAGAGATTAATTGAATTATACTTAACATTGCCTTGGAAAAAAGTGAAGAATACCCTTTGCAGAAATGCAAGAAATCACATTTTAGGAATTAACAGTCTGCATCACCACACTGACTTTTTAATTTAATAATCTGCTTCATTGCCTCCTAATAAATAAGGAAAACCCATTCTGTTCAGTTGTTAATTTGAGTTTTTGTCAATAAAAGTTTGGTGAGGGACAGACCTGTAATTTCTTCAACTTGGTATCTGATGTATCTTCAAAATGCTGGATATAAAAATGGGCACATTTCAGAACCTTTGCAGGGCCAGATCCTGTGTGAGCAGATGAGGAACATCTTTCCATGTGTCTGGTCTCTGCTGTGCAGATACATGAAAACCATATGGATCTGTGCTGCTTCTGGCACACGACTGCATCTCATGGAGTCTGTAGAATTATACTGTGCCAGGTTGGAGAACTATTTCAGATTTACAGCCTTGAGTAGTGTCATTTAGCTGCCTTATTTCCTCTCTGTTTGTTTTTCTGTAGCCGTCTTGCTATCATCGACCTTTCAGGGGTTCTGACTTTCCTGGACCTGGACGCGCGGGCTGCAGACGGCGCGGGGCAGCAGGAGGCGGGCGGGCAGCTGAAACTGGAGCGCAAAGACGTCTGGGACATGAAATGGGCCAAGGACAACCCGGACCTCTTTGCAATGATGGAGAAAACAAGAATGTATGTTTTCAGAAACTTGGATCCAGAGGTAAATATCAACATACATAAACTACTCATTTAAAAAAATTCACTCTTAGGTTAATGGCTCTTTCTTGAATAATATTATTCTTGTGCTTACCATTCAGTTTTGCAAGTGTTTGTTTATATAAACTTGCTTCAGGTTATATAAACCTCAAAATCTTATCAACTCTCACGTGGGAATGTTGTTTTGGACCATAAAGGTAAAATGAATGGTCAGTCCTAGAAACATAAAAATGGTGTCATATTCTTCTTAAATGTATGAGATTTTCAGAAGCGTATTTTTGTGTGCTTTGGAATACATAAATGCAATTTTAGTAGAGATATTTGTAAAACAGTTGAATCTAAATATTGGCAGGTGTTATTCTATCTCTTTGTCATAATTTAGTTGCAGAAAACATGAGGATTTTTAATGATGTCTGTATTTACAGAATTGTCAATAATGTTCATGGTTATAGTATTTGTTTCTTGTTGGAAGTGCAAGTATATCCTAGTTTGAAGAAGATTTTATCTAAATGTATACTTAACAGATTTGACTAGGATTTAGTCAGACAGAATACAAGTTCATTCCTTTATAACTTATTTAACTTTCAGGAACCTATACAAACATCTGGATATATTTGCAACTTTGAAGATTTAGAAATCAAGTCTGTTCTTCTGGATGAAATATTAAAGGTCAGTATAACTAATTTTATTTTGTAGGAAAAGTCGGTGTCTGTCTTAATGATAGATATCTGTTTTGTTGGATGAAAATAAAAGTCATCAGGAATAAAAATATGTTTCTTTATCCATTGTGTTAGAATCCTGAACATCCTAACAAAGATTACATCATCAATTTCGAGATTCGGTCATTACGAGACAGTCGAGCATTGATTGAAAAAGTTGGCATTGAGGAATCTTCTCAATTCATAGAAGACAATCCACATCCCAGACTTTGGTAAAATCTCCTATAAGCCAAATTTGTTTAAATTTGTCTTCTTTTCTATTATTTTCCTGTTCAGACAGATCTAGTATGAAAATAAAAACCCTCAAATTAAAACCAGCCAAAGCAGTATACATTTTACACACAATCATTTAGGATTTAATGAATGTTGGAGTACGTAGAACATCAGGCATGTGCTGTATCATGATAGTGGGTATAGGGTGTAGGCTCAGGACACCTTTTTGATCTGTGCTATATGGGCCCCAAAACACAATGTTCCTTGTGTTTTGGAGGGAATTTAAAGGAAATGAAAAACTAACAGCAAGATAAGTTGGTTAAATTAAAATTTATACATTTGATATTGAACATTAAAGGGCTTAAAACCTGGTAAAGGGAACACATCAGACTGAAAGCAGGTTAAGAGTAGTTCAAGTAACCTTGTAGCATTTGGACAGGCCTTGAAGGACAGAAGTGAGAAGGGCTGGGTGTGCTGTGTTCCCATGCAGCATCTCAGAAGTAATCTGAGAAATGGAGATAGTGGCATGCTTAAACTAAACATGGCTCAGCTATTAAACGAAAGTTGAAAAGCCTGCAGAGCAAACATGTGAGAGTAAACCTGTGGAAACAGGAGTGCTGGAAATCTGTTTAATATCCCAACTTGTAAGGGCTGGAAGAGTAAAGGCCTCAGTAGATAATTTAATGAAAAGTCAGTGCAGAACGTAAAACTTCGTTGACAAGTTCCTTGATGAAGAAGACCAATTCTCTTTAACTCTCTGGAGACTGTTTACTTATCTGTACCTTTCTTTAGTCATTTTGGCTCTGTTTTGAAGCTAAATGGCCTCTTGCAGCATTGGGTCCTTAGCTTGCATCAAGGGGGTTGGAGAGTTCACTGTTAGTTGTGATGGTTCAGAAATGAATTTAGAGTTGCTGAAAGACTGGACAAGACAGCTTGCTTTAAAAGTTTGTCCCAAAAACCATTCCTTTCTATCTAGTTGTGCCTTTGTCTCCAGAATATTAATTTTGAAAAACAGGATTTGCTAGTTATATATTGAAAGTTTCTGTAATACTATAATTTTATTAGCTTGAGTGTGCCGGGTGAAATGTTAGTGTTTTGAGTCTTCATTTGTACAACTGTCTTGAACTAGCTGAAGATTTTTGGAGCTTTGAAATTGTTCATGGTTTTTTTTGCTAGTACCATCTGTTCACTTAATATAAAATGACTATTAGTTTTGCAAGTCTATGTCTCAGTAAAAGTCCTATATCATAAAATCACAAAATATAGGTCAAATTCTGTTCACCTTGCTCTGGAATTGCTGTGAATTTTATTTTTATTATAAGAGAAAACACATATATTTATGAAGAAAAGATTGATTAGAAGTGCTGGATATAAAGCCAATATATTCCAGATCAGAACAAAACAGTGACCTTGCTTCTAGAATGCAAAAAACAGGGTGATGTGTAGATCAATTGGCTTCTTTGATGTCAGTGATGACCACTTGAGTTTAAGTGACACCAACCTTCTCAAATTGATTCAGAGATACACAGCTGATACTGCCCAAGCATGGCTTGGGTCACTCAATACAGCAATAATATTAGTGGTTTTGTCAGTGCCTCACTGCACTGAGTTTGTTTCACAATGTCAATCAGCCAGTCTAAATTTTAAATAGCCTTATCTTTGCAGAAAATTCTAGAGCTCATTCAAGTACCTGATGCACACAGGTTGGCCTGAATTCCCTATTTGCAGAACTAACCAATGGGGCAGTACCAATTATAAGGTTCCCCAAAGGTTTTCCCTGCTGTCCCAAACTGCTGTCCTAACAGGACCAGGAACATCCAGATGGATCAGAAGGATAATTTATTTGTTGTGGCCAATGTAGCTGGAGGCACTTAGATTGAGGCTGCCATCAAGGCTTAATGTTTCCACAAATGCATAGGGAGAAATAAATAAATGGAACTGCACTGAGACCAGCAACACATTTCACGTAAGTATAACAATCAAATCTTGCCCATTCCTCCCAAGCCAGTGTCCACCTGAACAGCTGAACTAAAGAATATTATAGCAATTATTTGAACATCTATCCCTGACCAAGTACCGGACAGATCACAGAATGTATTACGAATAAACACACAACTGTATTAAGATTAGCTAGTAAACAATAAATTGCAACAACTCGTATGTCTTCTTTAAATAATTACTAGTTAAATGTATCCTCATTTAATTTACTCTATAGCTGCTTTTCCATCTGCTATGTTTGTTTTTCACACAGGCGACTCCTGGCTGAAGCTGCTCTTCAGAAGCTGGATCTGCAGATGGCTGAACAAGCTTTTGTGCGTTGCAAAGATTATCAAGGCATTAAGTTTGTGAAGCGCCTGGGCAATCTGCAGAGCGAGTCCATGAAGCAAGCAGAAGTGGCAGCCTATTTTAGCAGATTTGAAGAAGCTGAAAGAATGTATCTGGATATGGACAGAAGGTAATTATATGTAAACATCTCAGCAGTAGAAAAGTCCGCGGAAAAAAAAGCATTCCTCAATCAGGGATGGCTGTTTTCTCTGGAGAGTCTTCACCAGTTTCTGCAAAAACATAAAAGGATCAGATGGAGAGAATTTTGGTTTATCCATAGATAACCAGTTCTGTATGTAAACCAGTGCATTCCAAACTGTTTACAAAACCTTGGCTGCTGTAGGTAGTGCTGTGTTTTATAGATGATTTTTTCACAAGTATTTCGTCGGTATTTCAACTGGGATTCCAAAAATACAAACAATCTTAAATAATGTTTAATTTATGTGGTGTTGCTCTGCGCTAGTAGCCAAGTACACATTCTTCTCAATTACATATACAAACAACAGAGTTTTTAATGAACTGTAATCTTTGGAGAGACAGAAGGACTCTGGATGAAACTGTGAAACATTGAAACCAATCAGTGTAATTTTTGCTCAGGAATGCAAACAAACAAAGCAAAATTTTAGTATTGCTGGGAATATAAATTAACGTTAAGTAATTAGCTAGAGCACTGTCTCTATTGAAAAAGGATAATGAGAAATCAGCAGCAGCAGTTGTGCAGTGTAGCCTGTAGATGGTGGTCAAACATGGAGAAACATGAATCACTTATGCACATGAGAAATTTTTAAGCTTTGATTAATGGAGCCATGAAAAACAGTAGGGAATGATGGGGAAAAAATTAGTTATTATTTCATGCTGTAAGAATGAAAGTAAAGGGGACAGGGTGGCAGGGCAGAAGGAGAAGGCAGGAGCTGGGGAGAGATGCCCAATAACACCTGGTAATGAAAACTTCCTTGCATGTCATTAATTAGTCGCTGGCAGTTTGGTGGTTTGGGGATGTGGGCTGCCTCCTCAGCATTTCAGTCACACTGCAACACCAGTTTTAGATATGGCATATTCCTTTTCACATGGCTAAAGAGAAATTTGGACATAAAATTGCAGAAGTCAAAAACTTACATTTTTGTTTACTGGTTTCAACTTTCACAACTTGAAAAATCCTGATAAGGATCTACCATAAATCATAATGAAATAAATCTATTTTTCAAATAAAATTTTAATGTTTTTATATAGGTGCTCTTACTTGGCTGACTGCATTGACTTGCTCGTGCCTTCCTTAATTTACTTGTAAGTTGAGGGCATTTTTAAAAGAAGGGCATAGGTCTCTCCCATTTATTTTCTATGCACCTGCAGAATTGCTTTTATATGAGGTAATATAGAATTATTCTGTTTGGTGGAAAAAAACATGCCAGACAGACACACAGTGAGTCATATGTATGCATGAATAATAAAAAGGAAAAACTACTGCTGAGTCCTTTCTCCTTTATCCAAAATCACCCTGAATCTGGAAAAGAAGTCTCTGAAATCCATTTTATTACATCTCAGCTTTAGCCTCCATTATTCATATTTGTTGCTTCTTGGTCTTTCCCCTCACCTTCCTTCTGCTTTTAGCCTTTTGCAGCTGCTGCCATCTCTTGTAGTGGTCAGCAGTGAAAGATACAGAGCAGAGTAAGAGGGAACCTGGAGTAACATCAGCCCAACTGTCTCACTCATTAACTCCTCACACAGGAGTGTGGCTGATAAGGAAGTGCATACGTGTGATATAACCTGGGAGCTCTCTTGAGTATTTACTTTAATGGAATAGTGTTTAAATTGTAAACAAATTATCTGGGATCACTCTGATACCTGCATTGCAGGTGAAAACACTTTTGGATGCTTTTCTCCAGATGTTTGTTACCTCTTTTGTTGTGTTTGACTTTTCCCTGCTGTTTCCTGTTTAGAGATCTTGCCATTGGGCTGCGGATCAAACTGGGCGATTGGTTCCGGGTGCTGCAGCTGCTGAAAACGGGCTCGGGGGACTCGGATGACGCCCTCCTGGAACAGGCACACAACGCCATCGGAGACTATTTTGCAGACCGGCAGAAATGGTATGGTCTGTAGAGGAACCAGTAGTAAGGAACTTACAGAGGAAATTATTAAACTGATGACAAGACTTAATTTATGAGGAGGAATAGATATCAGGAAAGTCAGGATACAATACATTGGATAATTTTGGAATAATGAGATTTAGCTCATATCTTTATGGTTCCATGATATGATAAACAGAGAGCTGCTGATCAGCTACCTAAAGGGTGAAGGTGATGTAAATCTCTGCTTTGCCAGAAGTCTGTCTGCTTCAAAGGAAGGGAAGGAAAGAGAAATACCTATACAGTTATATTAGGCTGGATATAGAACATGTTAAAAAAGAACCCAAAGGGATTAAAAGTAGTACAGAATTACTAACTATCAGTGGATTTTCTAAAATGCTTCAAACCACAAATATTTGAGAAGGTCCAGAGTTCTCTGACCTGGATCTGTCTCCAGCTCTTGCCCAAACTGGGCACCCAAGGAAGATTTTAAGTGCAGTGCACACCTGTAATGGTATTTCTCCAGAACATATTTTGCAGTCAGGTGCTTACTGAGCCAGAGGTAATGTCTTCATAGCTACTGACCTGCAGGGAATTTTTTTCGTGAATGTTTGTTGTTGCCTTCTAAGCCCATGTCTTAGACTTCCACAGCTCCATTATGTTTTGCCACTATCCAAACTGTATTGTCACAATGCAGCTGAAAACTTGTGATTAGATTTTGAAAGTTGAGTTTTAGATGCTTTAGGTAATTTTGGAGAATGGCCTTGGAAGTCTCGGTGTTTGCATTTTAAAATACAGAAGCAGAACAGTAAAGCCCTTTTCTGGAAATTTAGCTCTAAGTTGTCCATTGTCCCCTCATCTCTGCAGATGTGGGAATATAGCTTTAAGAATTCCTTGACTTCCTAATCTTATGCTAGTCAGAGAATCAATATTGCTACACTTGTAATACAATGATCTGTGAAAATGAAAATTTTTAGTACATTTTAGAAAAACAGTGAGATTCTAGCTATGAAAGTTTTTCAAGCAAAGTTACCTATTTAAAATAATGTGATTTTAAATTTACAAATGCAAAAGGCTTACAGAATTAAAACTCTCTTGTGTTTATACATCAGAAGCCATCACATTTTTTTGTCTTACTAGGTTAAATGCTGTACAGTACTATGTCCAAGGACGAAATCAGGAACGTTTAGCTGAATGTTACTACATGCTAGAAGACTACCAAGGACTGGAGAATTTGGCCAACTCACTTCCAGAGAATCATAAATTGCTTCCTGTAAGCAGAAAGCAGCTTTATTGTTCATTGTCTTATCCCAAACTATTTATTTAAAATTTCCCATCTTGGGATGGTTAAGAACGAGGGAAAGAATGCAGTGTATGACCTACTCACTTAAGTGCAATGGTGTTACTGTGGTATTGATCTCTACTAATTACTGTTATTTTCATACTTCATCACTCTTCCTTTCCCTTATTGTCCCAGTTCCCCAGAAAGACCTGACTGACAATACTCTAAAAGGAGGGAAAGTAGATGGGATAGGGTGTGTAGGATATATAGGTGTACAGGGTATAGGTGTGTATATGTAGCAGGAAATTACCTACTAAACAATAGATAATTTAAAACAATGCTGTGGTTGACTTAATCCAAAATGCTTGAAAAATGCAAAAAATACTCCTTTAATGCCTTTTCTAAAAAATCAAGACATTGAATTTTCTTTTAACCTCACTGTAACAGCTTTCTTGGATTTAGGAGCAGTGTGTGAGACTAGCACACTGTTCTAAAGATTTACAACAATGCCTGGTGCCTTCACAGGATCCATGAATCAAATAACCCATTCCCCACCCTCCTGGACTTAAATTAACCAAACAGGAGCACTGCTGTTCCTGCATAATGTACTAAAAATGCAGAAGTGAATTTAATACAGTGCTGATACTTTTTGCAGGATATAGCTTATATGTTTGTGAGAGTGGGGATGTGTGAACAAGCTGTGTCAGCCTTTCTGAAGTGTAATCAACCAAAGGATGCCGTGGATACCTGTGTGCATCTCAACCAGGTAAAACCGCAGGAGATAATCTGTAATAGTACCCGGTTAACAATGAGATTTCTATCCTAATGCCCAGTGTTATACAAATCCTTGTTAAGTGTCAGATGATTTGTCATAATTTCTGGAAAATTCATACTTCAGTGCTTAAGCCAGTCCTCTGAGATTAAGATTAAAACACTGGAGGGGCAGTGCAAAGCTACATGCAGGGTATGTGGGCAGCATGCTCAGCATACAGACATTTGTAGCCTCTCTGGAGCTAGGCTGTGCTGCCTCCTGATGGAATGGGAGAAGACTGGAGAAGAGATAGGTATCCATTCTGGATATTTTCCACATGCCTCTCCTTCTTTGCATAGATGCAAATGGATTTGTGACTGCATGAGGATGGAGCTGAAAAAAGCTGAGCTGGAAACTGATCTGCATGTTTATAACTAGAGCTGTTTCCTGGTATGACTTAACCTGTGCAAATGTCTTGTGTCAACACAAATAAGGGAAAAACTGAGGATGGCTATGAGGAACTTGATGGATGGGAATGGCAGGACTGACTAGGGCTGGCTTTTTATGAACAGTTTCATAGTTTATGGATCTGAAGAGCTATCAGGTGTGAGATTCAGTTAAGATCTCAGTCCTGCCAAACTTTTCATCTAGGGAAAAAACAGTAGCCAAACCACTGAAGATCAAGAAAATTCACAGACAAAATGAGGTGTATAGAAGGATAAGGAAAGTGTTACTGTGTGCTTTAAGCTTCTGGGCTGAGGTCCTCTTTCAGACATGCTTTTGAGAGTCTGGTTTAGACTTTTCTTGGTTGAAATCCGTATGTCCAGCTATAAGCTACAGTGAAATGATTTTGCATAGCTTTCATAAAAGTAGAAGCAACTGTTTTATATGTGGTTTTGGACAGAGGTCTATCAGCGATGAAGAGAGACGGGGAAGACTTTGAGGTGGTCAAAGAATCCAATTTTATTGTGGACTACAAATGTTTATATACTGTTTTAGGAAGGCTAGTAATGTTTTACTACAATGATTGGGTTAAAGATCACATAAAGAAACTTATACATTTTAAACATCTCTTGCTTGCAGAAGTCTGATGTAATTTTCTTTTTTACTGTAAATCTGTCTGATTTGATCTTCTTGCAATCTTGATTTAATTCTCAAAGTTCTGTTTGCTCTTGCCAAGGCATCCTGTTATCAAATCTCTTATGCTAATAAGGTCCAGAGTACTCTCTGTTTTGTGTACCCCAACATCGGTCCAGCATTTTTTTCAGTACTGCTGCATCACATGATTGGCAATGATGTAATCATTTGTATTCTCTTGCTTTTTATGTTAATTTTATAGTAGTCTGGTTCAAAATGGTGATGAAATATTGCACACAGATGCTGCAGTCTGTTCATGGATAACTGGTTTGTTCTGAGAGTGTATTTGAAAACATGAGATTAATAATTGTCTCCTGTAATTTCCAGTGGAATAAAGCTGTGGAGCTGGCAAAAAATCACAATATGAAAGAGATTGGATCCTTGTTAGCCAGATATGCAAGTCATTTACTGGAAAAGAACAAAATCCTTGATGCTATAGAACTCTATCGTAAAGCCAATTATTTCTTTGAAGCTGCTAAGCTCATGTTCAAGGTATGGCAGGTTTTATTTTTATGTCAAATGACTGGGGTTTTTGGACTAGCTATTACTATTTCTGTGCTACTTTTATTCTCTTGGGGTTATTTTAGTTTTAACAATGTCTAGGCAATAAGCAGATGTCATCATACAAAGATGAACCCAACTCCCAGAGCTCAGGTATCTCTATGTGTAATACTTACCCTGGGTGTCCTCTGTAGCTAGTGGAGAGGAGACTTTGGGGACACAAGCCATCTATTCATTTATTTTGAGACTTTCACTTCAGTAGGAGATGAACTGCACCTTAGAAAAGGTCCTGATACCCTGCATTGCCTAGGAAAAGAGTATAGTAGACTGGCCTGGGGTGCAATGTCCACATTATTTTAGATATCATGGGAGTTATTTTTATCTCCTTCAAAAAAAAAAAAAAAAAAAAAAAAAACAACAACAACAACAACAAAAAAAAAAACCCAAAACAAAACAAAAAAAACCAACAAAAAAAACCCAGAACAGTAAGAACTAGAAGTTAAATTCTGGTATTTCTTCAATTAGTTCTTCCAATTAGAAATGGCTGTGGTGTGCTTTTAAGATAAAGATGTTGCTTAGATTTGATTTGGCTGCAGAGATTTCTCTACATAGCTTAAAGTCTTGTAGGAGTGATAAGTAATTTTTACAGCAAATATTTATAGCAGTATATATATACATATAATATATGTTACTTTCAAAAGCCATTCTTCTTTTCTGGGAAAACCACCAGACCTTATTGAAAGATATGTACGTGTTAAAAAATTGCTATTTTTGAATTTATTTTTATACTAGATCACTAGACTTATACATGGTTACACTGATTTATCCTTCCTGAGAATCTGGCTTTATATACATGTTAGCTAAATAAATATAAAATAATGTGCATACTTCACTTTGACATTTTCATTTATAGCTCTGTTTGCAATCTAAATTATTACATTTAAAGCCAGAATCATTTTTTGGCATGATTTCCTAGGTTTGTACAAGCATGCAATTGTCCAAGAGAATTAAATCCCTTTGTTTTTTTTTCTTTAAGATTGCAGATGAAGAGTCAAAGAAAAGGACAAAGCCTTTGCGAGTTAAAAAGCTTTATGTGCTGTCAGCCTTACTTATGGAACAGTGTCATGAACAAAGGCAAAATGCACAAAGGGGAAAAGTTAAAGAGAAAAGTTCAGAGGTAATGTCTTTTTTTTTTCCCCTTTCTGAATTCTGGTATCTGCTAGCTAGTCAGAATAAAGCAAGCCATCTTCATGGGAGCCTATAATGTTTTTTTTAATAACCCTGTTCCCTGCTCAGAACAAAGCTTTCCTTCAAGCAAGTCCCCCATGAAAACATATTGTTTCAAGTATTATTTTAAAACATTTAACTCTTATGTATTAATAGACATTTTTCTTCCTAAGCTTAACATAGTTTTTTTAATATTTTCACTATAACAATGAAAACCATACTAAGAAACTTCCTGCAAGACTCTTGTTCATTTAAGAGTAAGTATTGATCCCAAAGGGTGATCTGTGATGAGATTAAGCTATGTTGCCTGTAATTCAGCAGGGAGATGGCTCCAGATACAGGGGAAGCAAATGGAAGAATTTTTTTTCTCTACTCACATGTTCATCTTCATATGCACAAATGAAATAGTTGAAACAAATTTTTAACAGCTCTGGTGTTGAAATGCAGTATTAATCCAAACTACAAACCAGTCTGCAGATGTGCACAAAATAATTTGTATACACGTGTATATGATATTTATCTTTGAAAATCTGCACCATATGTTGTGCCTGTGCTCTGTACAGAATGCCTGACAATGCTCACTGTAGGTCCATTTGTATTTTGCCTACTTAACACGGACAGTGGTGTAATCTCCAAGTACAGAAAAGCTCTTTTCATATATCCCCATTTCCTGCTCTGTGTGTTTCATAGAAAAATTACTTGTGATACTGGTTTGTTTTCAGAGTGCTTCAGCTTTGGCTGGTTTGCTGGAAGAAGATGTTCTTTCTTCAACGAATCGCTTTGCAGACAATGCTTGGCGAGGAGCTGAGGCTTACCACTTTTTCATACTTGCACAAAAACAGCTCTATAAAGGTTCTGTAGATGCAGCACTTAAAACGGGTAAGAATTCATTTTCAACCCTGTAAAATCAGCACATAACTTCTTTTATAGCTGCCACATTTTTCAGTTCTTAATAAATCCATGGAATTTAAACCAAAACCATATAATGAATTGAATATGGCTGCAGTCACAATATCTGGAAAGGACTTTGCTGAAGAAAATGCAAATCTTTCCAAATATTACCTGGTAAATTGGTTAATCTCTGTAGATGTTCTGCTGACTGTTTTGTTTCTCTCCCTAAATTATAAGGCATACCTGAATTTACATCAAACCTCCTTGTAGAGCTTCACAAAAAATTTGTGGGAATTAGAGAAACAAATAGCACCTTGTACTTTGTCCAAGTAATGAAGATTTCAAACCCTTCTAATATTTTTAAAACCAACCAACCAAAATAAAGTGTTTCAAGAAGACACCAATTTCCAAGTGAAATCTCCTAATTTTTTTTTAGAGCTATGCTTCACAGTCATGTCAATAAAAAGACTGTGGTTCATTTTGTCCAATTTTTAGAATTAATACTGTCGTCTAGTAGCAACTATTTCATACAGATGCTTGCACTTCTCAGAAGATGTGTAATGATTTCCTTGGATTTCTTTTTTTTCATTTTTTTAGCTCTTCATTTGCGAGATTATGAAGACATTATCCCTGCAGTTGAAATCTATTCCCTTTTGGCACTCTGTGCATGTGCAAACAGAGCATTTGATACTTGTTCAAAAGCCTTTGTTAAATTAGAATCCTTGGAAACTCTTAAGCCAGAGCAGAGGCAACAGTATGAAGAGCTTGCTCTAGAGATATTCACAAAATATAGACCAAAGTATAACAAAGCACCTGATCTAGATGATGTTCTTGAGAGGTGGGTTTATTTTTATATGATGCTGTAATAATACTGTCACTTTCTTCCGCTGTTTGCTGTATTTTGGGTTTTAGCAGGTTTTGTATGTGACCAAATTAATTAAGTGCTTTGCTGCTTAAGCCAAATATTGGGCAAGAATGAGGCACGAGTTAGCGAATTTGGAGGAAGGTAATACAGCACTATGTTGTTTGGGAAAATAGACACTGACTGCATTTGAGGATCTTGGCGTAAAGATGTAACTTCCTCTTAATTTGAAAAGCAGGTAGACAAAGCACGGGAGTTTTAGGACCTTTGAGACTGTGTCATGTGACATTAAAGTAAGAATGTTACTGTTTGCATCTCCATGGTGGAGTGCTGAAAGTAGTATCAACAAGGGACTGTTTAACCATTATTAACTGACAGGTCTCCAGTGTTTTGTGAATTATCTAAATCTACTTGGTGTGGAAAGAGCAATATGTGAAGTTAAAATTAGTATGAAGGGCACATTTAAGGGGTAAGTCCTTGGACTGGCTGTACCCACAACAGTGTGTTTGACATGTTTCCTGCTGAGAGCATGGAACTTGTAAATATGGAAATCAGTTGTGAATCAGTTTTCTTTTAGCAAACAGGATTTTAACCTGTCTTGACTGACCCTACTGTGCAGCTGTACAGAATCTCAGTAGCAGCTGTGATTCTGTTAACCCTTCAGACATCAGAGGACAGAGTATAATAGCAGCGCAGGTGTCTAATCAGGCCTTACTTTTATATGGCCTTCACTGCTTCTTTTCACTCCATCTTTTGGATCTGCTGGTCCTGATTTGTTGACTGTATGGTTCTGGGGGTGGGCATTCTCTGGTGTGAAGATTTATGTACTTGATTACATGAACAGTGAAGTGTTACATGAGCTAATAACAACTGGCACACCACATTTTTATTCTTTCAGCTTTACTCTTTTCTTCTTTTTTTTTATAGTGGAGATGGTAAACTTCCTGTATGTGTTGCAACAGGAGCCCCTATCCTGGAGTATCAATTCTGGATGTGCAGTGTGTGTAAGCATTGCATGAAAGCCAAAGAAGCAGGCCATTATAATGCCTGTCCTCTGTGCCACAGCACAGTAAGCTGAGGATAAAGACTCTGTATCTGCATTTATGATGGCTAAGAACAGCCTCTAAAATGTTACTATCTTTTGGAATACAACTCAGGTACTGTATTGTAGCAGTTAGTGCTGCTATTAGAGAAACATTAAAAAAAAGCCTCAAAACCAAAACAGAAAACCCACAAGAGAAACCTTTACTGCTTCCATTTATATGAAGAAATTACTGTGTAAATAGATTCCATTTTTTGCTACACTTTTTAAAAAAGATTTAAGGTAAAAGCATTCTTTTTGAATTGTACATTGAGCCTAGTTTCAAAACCATGTGAGTTGAATGTAGGCTCATATCAATATGTTCTACTCTGAACAGGCTCCATTTTTTTGTCTCTCAAATTCCATAGGAAATTACTGGGTTTTCTCAGAATTCACAGTTTTTTGAAGAAAGTGATTCCTGAGTTGAAATATTGTCACAATAATTTTGATAATATTACCATATATGTTTTTGTACTATCCTTTAGAATTACTAAAGTGATGATACCAGTATAAGCATATGTCAGTGCTGATTTCTTTTGCCAAGTGTATTTAAACCCACCATAAAATAAAGGGCTTGAAAACACGCAGCAGTCAGTGTGTCAGTAGGTTCCTGAGCTTGGGTGATGTCATCTTCAGCAGCTTAAGGAAACCTCCATGAACCTGGAACCTGGCATTTTTCATGTAGCTTGAGAGAGCCGCCTGCATCTGCTGAACAGATTTCAGGAGCTGAACTGTCACCCTTGTTAGACACAAAGGTCCAAGGAACAATGTCTTGCTGTCCTACATTACTGCTGTTCTAGGCCTGTGCTGTGGCAGTGCTGCAGGGCCCTGGTGCACGGGGTGAGCTGTGCCCAGGGCCAGCCAGCACCTGGCTCCTGACAAGAGCTGTGAGCTGTGACGTTCACATTGTGCCTTGGCACATTTCTCAGAGGAGAGCGCAGGGCCTCCTCTGTGCTCCTCTAAGCTCAGGCCAGGTAAGGATAAGCCCCATCTTCACAGAATCAGGGTGGTAGAAGGGCCAGGGTTGGAAGGGACCTTAAAGACCATCTTGCTTTAAGCCCGCTGACAAGGGCTGCGACACCTTCCAGTAGCATAAAGCCCATCCAACCTGTTCTTGAGTATTGCCAGGGATGGGGCATCCACAGCTTCTGTGGGCAATCTGTTCCAGTGTCTCACCACCCTCACAGTAAAGAATTTCTTCCTTATGTTTAACCTAAACCTTCCCTCCTTCAGCTTAAAAGCCGTTCTCCCGTTATGCCCTTGTAAACAGTCCCTCTGTAGCTCTCTTAGAGCCCCTTTAAGTACTGGAAGGTGCTCTGAGGTCTCCACAAAGCCCTCTCCAGGCTGGACAACCCCAACTCTCCCAGCCTGTCTCCCGAGGAGAGGTGCTGCAGCTCTCTGATCATCTTGGTCTCCTCTGGCCTCGCTCCACCGGGTCCATGTCGTGCCTGTGCCGCGGCCCCAGAGCTGGACGCTGTACTGGAGGTGGGGATCTCACGAGAGCGGAGCAGAGGAACAGACATCTCCTGGCCCTGCTGTTACTGACGATGTTTCCGCATTTCTGTGCTTTGTGCGCGGCTCCTGCTCTGTGGGCAGCTCTCCTGCCCACCACCGTCCCTCACGTGGCCGCGCGCNACGAGCCGGGGCGGGGCAGGGCAGCGCGGCCCGGGCGGCTCCGGGTCACGGGCGGGGACACCTGCCCGGCACGGGCGGGACGAGGGCGGGCAGCGCTCAAGGCAGGCGCGACGCGCGTTCTCTGCAGTGACAGCGCCTGCAGCTGCTGCCTGCCCGCGGGTGCTTACACCCCTGTGCTGGCAGTCATTCGAAACGATCCTGTTCCCTGGAGAATAGGAGGAAAGGTGTAGCTGACTTGTGGAAAAATTTGCACTGGGGTAAAACAAGCCAGTTCCAAACACTGCCATTAAATCTGAGATAGAGCATCTCCCAAGCAGCTGCAGCTGCAGTGAGCACAGCCTTTGCGACTTCCAGTGGGCTGCCAGCCCCTCTGGGGAATTTCCTGCCCCGTTTTTGATGGTGCCATCACGAAATGACAGCCCAGTGCCTTTTGTTAGAACTTGGCCATTGCAGAGGTCGAGGGACTGGAGAATGGAGCCAGGCCATGGGCACCAGCTGGAAGCTCTGTGCCTGTGTGCCAACTTTAAGGCAGCCTCATTATTGGTGTGGGCCTTTGTCTCCTTCTCTTGGGAATAAACTGGCTGAACTGAGCCTTAAGTCCATTTGAGGTTCAAAAAACATGCTGTAGTTGTTGATGTGAAACACTTTCACTCCCAGTTGGGCCTGTGGAGAATCCAAATGCTGTGGGTCCAGGAGTAGCTGCTACTTTGTGGGTGGAAGTATTAGGAGGTGTTCATCTAGTCAGAGGTTTGTGAGCATGAGCAGTTACAGAAAAATAATTTTACTTTTCTTTTTTTTTTTCTTTTTTGGGACAGGAGACTTTGATGAAGCCATGAAAGATTTCAGGAAAGTATTAGAGTTAAACCCGCATTTTGAAGATGCGGCATTGAGTCTAAAACAGGCTATTCTTGATAAAGAAGAAAAACAGAAGCGGGGTTATTGAAAATTCAGGTAGTGATATGATATGAAAATATTCTGCTAAACATGTGATTTTTGTCATTGATGGATGAAAAACAAGATCATTTACATCTGTTATGACCTGTTGAAGAACTTAATTCTTAGGTAAATAAGTTAAAAATTATGATTGCAAAATAACCTGGATTTGGGACTTTTATTCTTGAGGGAAGGTGTAATGCTGATCTCTGTGAGACACATGTACAGATTTTGTACAAAAATACTTTGTAATTCTATAATAAATGTATTGGCCGGATTAATTGAAAATAAAAATGAACATGTACTTTTTATCTCATGATTGTCTGCAGAGTTTACCATAGAAAATATTCACAGGAGGAATTGTGGCTTTCTCTTCCTTATTAAAGAGATCAATTCCCTGAAAAATGCAGTGTGAAATCCATCTGATGGAACTGGCTGTGAACACCCAGGCAGCTTCATTTCTCACATGGTAGGAGGGACCATTACTGAAATCTGTAAATCATCAGCAGGAAACACCCTTGCAAGTTGATAGCAACACAAGTTCTAATAAAACTCACGTGAGCATTAGGATTTTGTTTTTTAAATTATGCCAGTGACATTCCTGCTTCTTACGGTGAGTTCCTCCGTGAATGATCCTGGAGCCTGCACAAGGACAGGGCTCACTGAAGATGGTGGGACTGTTGGGGTGAGTGGTGAGAGGAGACTGGAGCCTCTGGACATCTTTTCCAGCAGCCTCACTGAGACCAGTTTCAGTGTGGGAATGAAACTGCAACATCCACAATGAGCAAATTTGAAACAGGGCTGAGAAAATGCTGCATTTACCTCTCATGCTCTTGACACTTGACTGCAGCCATTTGAAATTACAGAAATATGATATGTAATACCAGGATGTGACCATTCACAGTTTGAGAAATAGGCAATGACCATTTTTTCCCCCTCAGAAGTCTTAATTTTGGACTTTTCTTGATATATTAAGCACATGCTTTGCTACCATTTATCTTGGTGTTCTGTCTAAAACAACACAGATAATTCAATGACTTGACATACTTCATGCCACCTCAGTCTTAAAAACTGAGAAATCCTACCAACTCTTGACTGATGGTGAGAAGGTGAGCTAGAACTAAACTTGCTCCTGACTGACCTTGCCAAGACAATTAAAAAAGCAGTAATGAACAGTTGAATGTGACTTAGGAAGTTTTGTTGTGAGAAGAGAGATCACAGATGTGATTCTGCACAGAACACTTAAAATGACAGGATATAGATCAAAATATTAACAGTGAATAAGTATTTTAGAAAACAAAGATGCTAGAGATAATATTCCAGCTTGTGTTGTTTTGTGAATGTTGCTTAATTACTTCTCATGCAATTGCTGGCACAGAAATACTGCACAGGGCTGGGGAGCAATTGCCAATTCTCCACAGTATTTCCTTGTCTCTCCTGTGAAAGGATGAACTGTCATCATGCATTTCAGCTTAATCTGGAATTCTTTCAAGGTAGTTTTGGCCAGTAGGGTTTTCACATTTTCCCCATTCACTTGCACACAAGTCACTTCGTTCTCTGGCTTTCAGGTTTTCAGCCTGAAATTATTAAATAGCCCTGCTGGTTTCAGCTGGGGTAGAGTTAATTTTCTTCACAGTGGCTGGTATGGGGCTGTGTTTTGGATTTGTGGTGAACACAGGGTTGATAATATGGGAAAGTTTTTGTTATTGCTGAGCAGGGCTTACACAGAGCCACAGCCTTTTCTGATTTTTGTACTGCCATACTGGGGAGGAAGTTGGGGATGCCTGGGAGCATGGGAGGAGACACAACTGGGACAGGTGATCCAAACTGACCAAAGGGATATTCCACACTACAGGGCATAATGTTCAGTATATAAAGTGTATTAAAAAACCCCAAAACTTGAAGAGGAGGATGTGTTCAGTAACTCCCCTTGTCCTGCAAAGTTTCCTGTTATAAGAGTTTAAGAATTAAAAGCCTAATGGAGAGTAATAAAGTTCTTTTATGTAATGTTTTGTGAAATTCAGGCAACCTCTCAGCCTGTAAAAGGAGCAGGGTTGTGTGCTTTGGATGCTTTGCAATGTGAGGTGCTGTAGCTTTATACCTTCACTGGGCTTTAGGGGTTGTCTCTGCATGAGAATTCCACACCTCTGTGGAGCTCCTGGGTCAGTCCTGCCTGTTCCACTGCTGTTGTCATGGGGTTGCAGCAGTAAGTCAGAGATGGTTACTGCTAATGCACTGTGACTCCCTTTACTCTGGCCAGAAATATTTCAGCCGTGAATAATTCTCAGCTGCTTTCCCAAGGTTTCCTACCTATAAACCTACTCTCCCAAACCCTTGACTTTCCTTCCACAGCCGTCACTGGCAGCCCCTCTGCTTGGCTTGTTCCCTGTAGGCAGATTAATTTGGCAATGAGTAACAGTTCTCACCTGATGATTTACCTCTAAACTTAGAAAAATCCTGTGAATTCCATAATATGTTACAGCATCTCAAAGAATAACATCACTGCCTTACAGAACAAGGCAAAGAGTAACATCATCATCCTGTGCATTTCTCTAGGACCCCATTTGTCCTACTGAAACATGGGAGGAGGAGATGTCACACAGCTATCAAAGTTGCAAGGCCTTTCCTTTGCTTTTGCAGAAAGGTGGGAAAAGCTGACAGAATGCCAAGGTTAGCAGGGCACCGAGCAATGTGAGAAGGGTTTCATGCATGTTTAGTGTGAGTGCAGCATGGGAACAAGCAGAGCCTTTCCAAATGGAGAGCTGTAGCACATTGAGGCCAAAGGGTTTGGTTGTCAAGTAGCCAGAATAAGTCCCTCTTCCAGATGCCTCCTTCTGAGTGAGCAATGGAGGCTTGGTCAGCATGGAAAGCCTGAAACTCTTGGGCTGTTACAAGTGAGGGCTGCACTGTGCACTTCTCATCTAGTAGGTAACCTTGTTAAAAAGTGACTGAGGAGAGAGAGGTGCACTCTTCCAGTTTTGTGGGGATTGAACACCTCTATCTCAGTTAAACTCAGCTATGCAGGTCATGCTCTCTGTTGCCTGTCAGGAGGGGAAGGATTCAGAAAAGCAGAAACAATGTTCAAAGCTGAAGATTGTTAGTGGGAGGATAATATCCAAAATTCTTTTATGTCAGCAGATGTTCATCTGCCTCATCCTTTTAACAGAGGCAGGGGCTGGATCAGTGAAACAGATTCGACCCCAGCCAGTGGCTTTCATGCAGAATGGAAGGTCTGGTTGCCTTATATGAAAACAGTTTGCTGAGAGATCTGGTCAAGTTGGAGGCCCCACTTCCAGCATGTTGTGACCATTTGAGCTGAACACTGCTCTGTTTCCTAAGATTATTTCCAAGATTCTCCTTATAGGATCCCTTTAGTGCATGAGCAGGGAGGGATTGGATGCAGTCCAGAGCATTGCTTCCTACAGTTCATGGTGATCAGTGTTGTAGCCTGAATTGTTCAGGCTGCAACAGATCAGTTCTTTTATCACTCGTGTTTGTGTTGTACAAGGAGCATGTGAAATGGGCCTGAAGGATATCCTTGTCTCCCAGCAAGGAACAGCTGGTCCACCTGTGTCCCAGGCATCACAACAGTAGGTTTCAACCTAGCTCCTATTGCTATGGAAAAGGCTGATCAGTGCTTCCCAGGCTGGAGACTCCCCACCATGGGGACTCTGGTGTGCCTCTGTCTGTGCATTAAAAATAACTTCTCTCCCAATTCCTTTTCTTCACGTTGGCTGAATAATGAAGGCTTGTTCAACTATAGTGGTATGACTAGAGTGGTTCCTGAAAGCTAATCCAAGGAACTGTTTAAGACTACAGGCCTGAAAACAGCAATCTAGGACAGGAGTTAGGTGCTGAAGTTCTCTCTGCAGCATCTGAGAGGTAGGAATAATCCCAGGAGAATGGAGGTGCAGAGCAGTACATCGGTGCAATAGCGTGGCTGAATCATCCCTTGGGAAAGACACCCTCAAAGGTAAACAGGCAATGCCTAACCCTAACACACTGTGAGATTTGGTGTGAAAATCATCATCTACACCATGAACAGCAACCAAGGTAGGAGAAAGAGACCGAGGATTGGAATTGCTCTGGCTTGTCTATGGGAAGGGGGAGACCTGAAATCCCTGTTGAAATGGGAATGCAAGTCTGTCTCTCCTTTTCCATCTCCCTTCCAATGTATGTGGAAAAGTCTCCTCATCTGTCAGGTAGTGGGTGAAGGGTATGGAATGCTGTTGGACCTCTTCCTGGTTTCCTAGGGCAAAAGGGGAGCATCTGGGATATCCCACTTACTGCAGACAAGTTTATCTAAATATACTCTTCAAGGCTGCAAAACAAAGTGAACCTTAGTTACACCAGACCAGACCTGATGCTCACCTGTGTGGCCTGAGAGTGCTGAGAAGAGCTAGTATTTGGTCATTATTATTTTCCCTTCATCCCAGTCTGCAAATTTCTAGAGGACTGCTTTTTAGATTAACAGAAAGTTAACCTAAATTTATGAATTTGCTGCTGTTGTTAAAAACGGTGAGTGTGCTCTCCTGGCAAATGCATGCATGGCAAATGCAGTTACTTGCTGGGCTCTGCAGTGTGGGCTGTGGACAGCAGAGTGCACTGCTCATGCAGCAGAGGAAGGCAGCACCCAGGCAGCTGCTGGGGGCTCCTGGGGTCGCAGCACCCTCCCATTCCTTTTCACAGATCTTACTCCTTCAGCAGGTACAGCTTTAAGAGGGCATTTATTCAGCAATCATCTCAGGCAGGACTGCAGCTTTTGGGAAGTGGGCCACGTGTGCGCACTGACCAGCCAGCCTGGGAAGGCAGGGGCTGCAGGAGCTGGGAAACCCTCTGGAGACCACACACGAGTGTACTGTCAACACGAGTGTGCCATCTGCCCCCTCTGCACTGCCGTTGAACATCTACATGTTGAACATCTACATGTTGAACAGCCACACCTGCAGTTACACTGTGGGTACATCCTGAGGGTGATTACAGGTAGTCACGTGTCAGGTTTGTGCAGTTCAGGTTTGTACTTGATCTCTAAAAGATAATAAGAATTAAAAAAAAAAAGCAGTGTGCCTTATGCACAGAAACAAAAAATACCAGGTGTCATTTTTGCTCATACTACAGTATTCATCTGCTCACATTTTATAGAATTAGCTTTTCCCATACAGGGGCAGGTGAGAGGAAAATGAGGAACTAACAGGTTTCCAAGAATGTCAGGTTGATGTCATGATACAAAGCTCTGCATTAGTGGGAAGAAGCGTGTGCCCGAGTGTTGCGTGCTGGAGGGGCGCTGGCAGTGACTGCTTGGCTCTTTGAAGCCAGTGTTGGTACAGCAGATGGTTGCTGTTGCACACCAGCAAGGAGATGTTCTGTGCATACATTGCTCTGGTGTATTTTTATTTGACTTTTCAGATTTGCACTTTACATTCAGATGGGAGGATTGGCATCACTTTATGAAGTATTACAAGAAGCAGCCACAATCAGGGCTGGAGTAATTTTAATGATCTGCAAGTCCATGTTTGAGCAGCTGGAAGAAACACAAAGTGTTATTTTGCAGCCTTGGGTCGTTTTCTGCTAAGGTTTCTTCTGTAGCCACTTCAGAGAGGCAACAGGTTGAAAGATTTACTGATCCTGTTAGCAGACTCAAGAACTTTCCAGTGCTGTCCCACCATCTGGTCTTTAAACTTCATGCAAATAGTTCTGGTGGCTCCTGGAAGTTGCTCCATTTCTCCAAATGGTGCCACAGGAATTGGAAAGCAGCAGCCTTCAGGTGCTGTTGGAGACACACCCAGAGGCTGAAGTGAGGAGTGATGCTGGAGCAGACAGCTCAGCAGCTCTATTGTCCAAGGGTGGATGAAGCTATAAAGGAAACCCTACTCTTTGGAGGATTTTAACCATTCAAAAGCATTTGGAATATGGCAGTGTGCCTTAGTGCCTTAGTGTTTGTTTCTAAAATTTTGGATCTGTTTTCTCTCAGACTGAGGGCAGTCCTGTTGAAAACCTGTTGAAATAATACCTGGCTCCAAAACTGCCTGCTATGGCCCAAGTCCAGCATGCCCTGCTCTGCTGCTGGCATCTGCTCCAGAGCCACGCCAGCTGTGTTTGGCTTGGCAGGGAGCTCTCCTTCTTCCCTCTCATGGACTCAAGCTGAGACCATGGGACTGGAAACCATGTCCATTCCCTGTTCTTGCCCCAGAACTTTTATTTTTGAGGTTGTCAAGGACAGACTCGGCATTGCTTGTGTCACAAAGCATGGCGACCTCTTGGGGTGAGTATACAGGGCCTGCTGTTCTTACCAAATTCAGTTTACGTGTGTCATCTTCGATCTGGAGCAACAATCCATACTGGTCCAGCAAGCACATAGCCCTGGAGACTGTCAGAAGGGTGACCTGGAAAGCCTGAGAACGATACACAGTGTGTTTGTGTAGTTTTTAAAGAATACAAACATGCTGCACGTTAAAGGTGACATCAACGTTCACAGTCCATGCTCGAGGCATTTGAGATGCCAAAGTCAGAGCTCCTAAATCTCTGAGAAACATCAGGTCAGGGGTGCATTGCAATGGTTCTTTTTCTCCTCCACAACCTACCCTTCTTCTCCCTGCTTGAGCTGCAGTGTCCTCTGCAGGTGCTGCCAGGTTGTGTGTTGGTAGGAGAGCACGCTGCCACCGAACAGTGCACGTACACCTGAGAAGAAGAAGAAGTGCCACTTGATCCATATCAAATTCCACTTTGCAGAGCATTATTTTGTCTTTGCCTTTTGCAGAAACTACAGCTGATTAGACTTATGCTTCTCTGAACACCTCCATGTGGCACCTTCTAGCTGAACCTGCCTTGAATTTAAAGTTGTCAAGGAAGCCCTCAGGCAGTTTGGTAACTGAGAGGCTGAGACAGGAGAAGTTAAAGCCTCACGTGCTGCAGTGTATCAAAACTAGACAGAAACTCAATCTGGTGCCTGCTGCAGCTGCACACTTAGGAAGCAGCACAAGCCAGAATTGCATCACGTCCATTTCTAGCAAGTTCAAGAGTTCAGGTGCCTACGAAAGGCTGAGTAAATAATGATGCAGTTACTTGAGCTGCCCAAGCAGGGTGAGCACACCACAGCTGGTATCAGTACATGTCAGGACAGGCAGTTCACTCAGCTGGATGCACAAGGAGCAAAGTACCCTCAGGTGACTGTCCCGGGTTTTTCTCTGCTCTCCTTAGTCCTTAGAGGAGAACAGGATTTAATACCAAACCCACATGCCTCTGCTTCTCTGCCCATTGGGCTGAGAGCCGAGGAGATGGATGACTGGCTAGGACAGATGGGAGACAACAGAGCTGAACTTCATGTGGATATTGGGACACATAAGTTGATTTTTCTGCTCTAGACATTTTGAGCTGAAGTGATATGATTACAAAGCCAGAATCACCATATAAAAATCATAGTTATGTACCAATTCTTTTGTTTACTCCAGTCTGTCCAGTCTCAAGTCAGCTAGGTGGCAGAGGAGTTTTAAGAAGAGAGCTGAATTAAAGCTGCACACCAGTCAGGGTAGTTAAGTTGAATGCTGTCTGTGAGGTGCCTAAATCTATTTCTCGAAGCATAGAGAATATCTCAGGTCATAGAATATCTCAGGTTAGAAGGGACCCATGTCCAATTGCCTGCTCCTTTCTACCTCCAACTAAACCACATGACTAAGAGCATCATCCAGACTTCCAGGATAGGGTCCATGAGTGGGAGCTGAGCCTTTCACTCAATCCTACCTGTTCCAGTTGCTGTGCCAGGGTCCTTACTGCCAGCCTTTTAAAGTGAGAAGGGTGTCTCACCCTGGGGCTAACAGGTACCGGGCAGAACTCTGCAGCAAACTCACTGCCATTAATCTCACACCTATTTGAGAGGAAAGATTGACAGATTTAAGTAGAAATTAGGGCTTTGCTGATGAGTTCATTGGACATTTAATATGACTTGCCCATCCACAGTGATGTTCCATCTTGGGGTGTTGTTGAAGTCTGGAGATGTGGCTACCCAGCAGTTTTCCAGATATAACTCGACACTGGGGCTCTCGTCCTTCAGCTCCACCTCAAGAAACACAGGCTCCATGGGTTGTTTGAGTATTGCCATGCTGGGCCCATAGAACTCCATGAAGGATTCATCTCGAGAAAATGTCAGGGGATTTTGTTGTTGTTTAATATTATTTAAACTAAAATGTATTTGGAAATTCTCTGATTTCCATAGGAGGAGATTTACCTTTGGACACTCTTGAAACTACATTCAGAGCTTGTCTTACCCTTCTGTAAGCTGCAGAAAAGGAAATGTTAGTGAGGTTCTTTAGGTGAAAGTAAGGCATGTCTTAACAAGGGAACTTAGGACTGAAAGAGTCAGAAAGGTTTAAAAATGGAGGAAGAGAATTGCACACCTGCAGTATTTGAACGTGGAAACATCGTCCCAGAGCCAAAGGGAGGGGATGTGGCTGGGTCTCTGGAGAAGGCACCGAGCACTAGGGTCTCTTTTGCTTGGTAGTAGCACAAGACTGTTAGTCTAGAATAGAAGAAAAAGCAATTTTTTGTTCACATCTGTTTCCCAGCAGCTGTACAGAAGTGAGCAGTGTCAGCGAGCAGCAGCTCCTACCTGTAGTCTGGATCTCTTGTGATTGCTGGTATGCTCTGTCCTGGTAGAATCTCTTTCTCATAAGAGATTTCATTCTCATAAATAATGTGGTCACCTTCAAACTGTGCATATGGGAAACTCATTGTAAATTGACTCTTCTCAGGAGCTGGGGCAGGGGACCAAAAGAGACAATGCGGGAGAGGCAGAGAGTTCCAGCAGGTGTATCTGCTCTGGCCATGGACTTACCCTTACTGAAGTGCCACAGGTAGTGACATGGAACTTGAAGAAGGCATGGGCTTTGTTATACTCTCTAGGCTTGCAGGAGCTGTCTCTTAGCTTGGTTTTACTCATGTCAATGGCAGGAACTGTCTTCATTTGGGCAGATACCATTATGGTACCATCTGGGTGGCATACTGAGAAAGGCAGAGAGTTGGTTATGAGCTCAAGAAAGAATCACACATCTTTTTATTGATTGATCAGTTGCATAACTTACTTATAAATGCTGAAGAATTAAAACTGCAGCTAATGGAGAACATCTGTAAGGTCTCCATAGTTCTCACTTTCCTTAGGGCAACATCAAACCTTGCTTTAATTTTCTGAAAGGACACTTCCTGCAAAGGAGGAGATGGAAGAGATCTCCTGTTATAGTACATCATCCACGTGTACCAAGTTCTGCTCCATAGCTCGTGCCACTTGAATACTAACAAGTCACAAGAGTTAAGTCAGCGTGAAGGCTCAAGCCTGAAGCAACATGGGGGCAGAAGTACAAGTTTTCTTGTATGAATTTATCAGTCACTGTCACAGAGATAAATTTGGGCTGATTATTGTAGAATAGTTCAAATTATTACAGCATCAATTTTCCCCTGCCTTGTCTTAAATTTTCTGCAAAATTTCCTTTAAAAGAGCTTCTTTCATAAAAGCTATATTGAAATATTGTTTCTGGCTCAGTGCAGATGGGACAGTTTGCTTCATCTTACTAAAAACACTGAGGAGTTTGTTTTTGAAGACTTGGTGCATATCTTTTAGAGACAAGTGGGGACTGCAGATTGCATAATACCTGGCATTACCATAAGAGTCCATGTCTAATGCCTCTTATCCTCCTTGCTCTGTCTCAGAGTCCTTCCCTCTGGAGGTTTTCCAATCTATGTAATACCACAGCACTACAGACTGTGACTGTAGGACTCAGTGAGAGCAAACAGCCCTATGTGCTTTAGAAAAGGCATTGCTGAACAGCTCCTGTACCTCATAGATGAGTCCCCCAGCAAACAGAGGTATTTGCAAGATCAGGTGTGTGGAGTTGGTAGCTGCAAGGTACCCATTGGTGAGGGCAAGGTGCCGGTTCAGGAGCTTGTTACCAAGGTACAGGTCCCAGTACTGGTGCAAGCCAAAAGTGGGCAGGGTTAGATACAGGTTTTCTTCATCACAGGAACCAACTGCTTCTGGTACTTCTGTGGGAAGAAGGTGGGATGAAGAGTTAGCAATGAAGGAAGGTTTCAGTGGTGAGGTTTGGTCCAGGCAGGGATTTCTGTCACTGGTAAGAAGCCCCAGCAGCCTGTTATGTGCATGCTGGCATTGTCTGCAGGGCTTGGCTGTGTTGTAGGGGGTGTACCAGCTGACATCTGGTGGGGTGGGGAGTCCTGCTTCAGCAGTGGCCTGCCAGCTTGCTGCCAGGACTGTTCCCTGTTTCAGTAAGGCAAGCTGAGCTATGTATGTAAATACGTTTTTTGACCAGCCTTCTTTGAGCTATTTCAAAGATAAAATAGGACAGTGAGGAGACTGTCATCTCTGTGGCATGTAAAAATCTAATAAATTTGAGAAATACCAAACAGACCTCCCGACTGTTTCAGTAACCTGCTAAGTACAGCTCTTAGTGGATGATTTCTCCTTAAAGAAATTCTGTCTTTGGAGATTAGAGCAATGTTTTTGAGTCAGTTAGGTTCTGCCCTGGATGCAGAGGCAGAATTGTGTTTGAGGACAAACTGAAACTTGTAGCAATGTCTGAAAGTTTTGCCAATAGATGTATGTTCATGTTCTGAGGCATCTTGTTCACTGAGTTTGCAAGCCAACTTCTTCTACACTCTTGTTTTATTGCTCTCAGTGTCTTGAGGGCAGACTGTCTTGCCAGTATGCAGAAGAGCTGCCATCAGTGGAGCAGCAACTTGGCTGTTAGCAACAATGAGCTGTGGAGGGGTGGGGTTTTCCCCAAAGCTCTCACCCTCACTCTGATGCTCTCACTGAATTCAGTGACAGCCCTGCTGTTGATGCAAACCAGATAATGGCAGGGGAAAGCTTACCAATATCAGCAATCACACACTCCACCTCTGCTGAATGATAGTAGAGTGTCATCTCTGGACCCACACTAAGGGTGTAGTTGACCAGGAGTGTATATTTTGTTTCATTTCTATTCACATACTGAAAGAGAGAGAAGAGTAAGGCTGCAGCAGCTTTCAGAATAGGCAGGCACGTATATTCTGAACAACTCTAAATAATTATTCCAACACCCTCTTCTCCCTGCAAATAGCTCAGCTGGCCTAAAGCTATTCAGAAATCTGGCCTGGATTCAACAGCTCTTACAGCCAAACATAAATGTGGAGAATGTTGTGCCTTTTCAGAAAATGAAGATAGAAGTGAACACAGTGGTGGTTCCTTGTAGCCCAATGGTGAAAGAGCTCATAGAGGGAGATCCAGGTCCAAATCTTTATTCTTCTTTACTCAGAGTACGGGCTGAAACCAGGAGAGTAGGTAATCAGTTGAATAGAAGGTGTGAGGAGATGCTGTGAGAGGTCCCTCTCAATATCCTCTTTTCCTTCACTGAAAGTGCTCCCAAAGCAAAACCTGGTGTTCAACCTGAAAGAAATATTTCTGGATTTTTCTTTTCTTGTTTTGATCCTTAATGCAATTTGGCTGTGGTTTGACTGCAGCCTGAAAACTATTTGCACAAATCCTGTGCGTTCACAATGTTGTTCCTTGTAACAGCATCACAGCCCTGCGTAGTTTCATAGAAGGAGTGGTAGAGGACTTGCAGTTATGCATCCTCCCACTGAAAAGAGAGGTTGAAATCCCTCTGTGAGTATATACCTTTTACAAATATTTAGATTACAAATGGTCTGAAGCTTAACAAAATTACATTTAGAGTACCCTGAGCCTGCCTGTAGCATGCTTGCACGGGGCATGGCCTGTGCCAGCAGTCAAACAGTGGGTTCAGGAGTTACTGGATTTTTGAAACTGGTGTTTGCCAGCATTGCAATAATTGATTTATTTTTCCAAGACACTCCTGTTTCAAAGGGCAGCATCTAATACAGACTTGACAAACCTCCTCCTGTTGAGTGTGCACTCGGACATTAGCCATGCTGACAGGCACTAAAGGAAGTAACATTTCATTCCATCTAATTACACTTGATACTGATCTCCTAGAGATCTGTGGAGAGCAAGGTGGAGACATAAAAGCCTCTAATCTTAACTCAGATGATCTCAGACTCATTGACACCTTTATGATCAAGGAACTGTTGTTGGTTAATAAAAGCTGGACCATGTCCTGCAAAGGGACTGCCCCACCTCCTCCACTCTGCTGCTGAAGTGACCTGCTGTATCCTACCTCTTTCAGAACATATGGATCATCAAAAGAGACTTCCAGGATAAATGCTTTTGTTCCATTAGAAAAGGGAGTCTCATAAATCTTGAGGCCGTGGTGCTGTGCTTCCCTCAGGGAAAAAGGCACATTTCCTACTGTGATTGCCACCAGAGAGACATCGGGAAGAAAGTGTCCAAATGCAACATTAAATAGCCGTTCCTCTGGCACAGTATCTGCAGGGAGAGAGCATCAAATTACTGCTGATGTGGATCAAATAAGGAAGACGGTTGGGGTGGCCTCCCATTCAGATTCCAGGAAACTTAGCCAACAGCCATCTCTTTAATGGCTCTGATTAATGAGTGTTTGTGTTCTAGTCAGATCTGAAATACTCTGAGTACATGAGAATTGCTTCAAGCTGCAGGGGATTAACAACAAATACATAGAACTTTATAGAAAGTGGGTTCAGCGACTTTCTAGAGGTGCACTATGATGTGCAATACCTTTAAAGAAATCTAGAATCTAGTTCAGCCACATAAAATTTGAAAAAGTTATCATAATGTATGGTAAGAGACTCCTTTTTCTTTTTATATCATTTATCCAGACAATTCCAAGTATGATTAGTGCCTTAATGCATCAGAAAATAAAATTTAAAAGCCATGACTGCAGCACTGGGTGGCACAATGATTTCAGTATGCTCCCAAGGTATCAAATGCAGGCAGTTTGGGGGAGAAAATACCATCAATGACTGCTGTCCTCAGACAGTTCTTCCCAATGTGATAACTGCACATCACAACATCTTTATTCCAGTGTTCACTGGAAAAATCCAGGCATTAACATGAAAGGAATGTTTACATTTTTATCAGCAACTTATAAGTTAAGGCTAAAGGGTTTTTGCTGGGTTTTTTTGTTTCTTTGTTTGTTTTAACATAATACTTGAATCTTGACTGTGCCTAGAAAATTGTAATATTCTGGTGCATGTAGATGTGTGGCACAGGTTGGGTGGAACAATGTATAGCACAGCAGAAGATTGGTAAGGGTCAATGAGAGGAGTGACTCACTGTTGATAACAGTTGGTATTTGTGGCATGAAAGGTGTGGTGATGGATTTGATGACTGTATACTTCGTGGTTTGCCAGTCTGCATCCGTCCATGTGTGCTCCAGAAACAGGTCAATGCAGTAAATGACTCCATATACACCACCAGATATGGAGCTCTAGGAGGTAAAATGTGTGATTAAGTCTTAATTCTCAGTAGCTTAATGAAGAGATGACTGAATATGGTTAAAATTCTCACACTAGGAAGAGCAAATGGTATTCTAGTACAGCTTGGGATGGATTTTGCTAGGAGATTTTGCTTGTTTGTTTGGTAGCTTGGCCCATTAGTCTGGTCCATGTGTGGCTCAGATACTGCTAAGATCTTTAATAAGGAAGTATCAGGGGTGTCCTCATTAAGTTTAGCACATCACCACGTTTGTTTTGTTGTTTTTTTTTTTTTACCATCCCTGGATTACCAGACATGTCTCTTGTTCTGTCTGTTACACAAATAGCGAACTCCTGAAGGGGATAAGTAAAAATCACACCAATGCCATCTTGTAGGAATATTGCCAACTCCTTTCTAGATGTTCAAGTTGGATGGAGTTTTGAGCAACCTGATCTAGTGAAAGATGTTTCTGCTCATGGCAGTGGGATCTGGAGTAAATTGTCTTTAAAGGTGCCTTCCAGCCCAAGCTATTCTCTTCTGTTCTCCTGAACATTCCTTTTGACATTGCCTCTGTATCTGTAAATTATATATTGATGAGGAATAAACTGTGTTCAAAGCAGGTGACTGTACCCCAACAACATGCAGAGAACCTATCCCTTGCTAAATTATGCTGTCTTGGAAATTGGCAGGGAAATTACTCATTGAGCCAGGCCAGAAGTTTACCAGGAGTAGTTTCATTATTGAACAACATAGACAATTAAATTCCAATGTCCAGAAATCCCTTCACTCTTAATGTATTAGTATGTCTTATAGGTTATTAACAAAAGGCAGCCTCTTGCTTCTGCCATGTTTTGTCATGATAAATTCCTAGTTTCTGAGTAAGTGCTTTCAAAACACAGAGAAGAAGCATCTAGCTCTTGAAATATTCATTGTATCTGCAAATTTTAAGCAGCAGTCAATCAGTATTTGGATTTATCATGATTTGATACATCCATAGTAAAGGCCCTCAAATGTGTTTGTGTGTGACAGGTTCGTACTAACTTCTAGCTTGCCTCCTTCTGCTCCAGTAGGGATGGTTATTCTGATGTGTGTCTCGTTGTACTCCAGTAAGTAGTTCATCTCCTCTGGATTCACTATGACTTGATCATCCACTCCCATTACAATGCTTTTAGACAGAAAGGTGGATTCCTGGACCACTAGTGTGGGGATAACTCTTGGCACAGTCCATGTCAGCGTGGTATCGGTGAAGCTGATGCCATCTGTGGAGTTAGATAGACAGTTCCAGAGAAGGGGCAATTGGAGTTACCGCTCAGTCCTGTCTCTGCCTTTCCCTGATTCCATTTCACCAGGATATCTCTACAGCTTTCAGTGGTGCAGCACCTTGTAGGATAGTAGCCAAATGGTGGCTATTTTGTCACAGAGACCCTGGCACTCGAAGCAGACCTGAATCACCAGTTTGAGGGGAATCATTAATTTATTCAGAAGAACTGGCAGCTGTGCTCCCAGCTACCTGCTCTGTTGTCCCAGGGCTTACTGGCAGAAGAAAGAGGGCACAGAGCAACCTGTGTGGACCTTCTTGAAATATTGGCTTCAAGGTCTCGTCAACTCAAAACCTTGTGCTTCCTCATCACTTGTTCACATTAATAATCTCTGTGAGATTATTAATGGCTGTGAGAGCCAGGTGCAGCCACCACTTCCCTGCAAAAAGCCAGGCTAGTCCTGCCTGTCCAGAGAAAAGGATTATGTGAGTTTCAAGGATGTAGAGCTGCATGCCTTGCATGGAACAGTATGAAAAAGAAGAGCCAAGGCTGTGGGATTAGGCCAGGGGAGGCTCCCTGGCTCTTCTATAGCAGTTTTGCTTGTTTCCAGTTCCCTGCATCTAATGTGGGGATTTGAGAAACCAGAGACAAGGCATGACACTGCGCTGGGAACACAAGTAACGTAGTGTCATAGCAGGGACTGTGTTTGTCCAGGACTACAGCCACAGACTCTTAGCTCATGTTGCTCTGAGGGACGCTTGTAAACCTCTTCTCTTAGTGAGAAAGGGAAGACTGTGTTTTCTACTACCTCCCTCGGTGGTTATTTTTAGTGAAGAAGGAAGAGAGCCTTACCAACAGGACAGGAGACAGTTGTGTCAATCAGCAAAAGCAGCCACCGCTGCCTGTACATGGAAGTGGAAGTGATCATGTTCATATTTACACCACTGACCTGTTTGAGCCCAGGCAGAAAAAGAGAGCTGATGTTCTGGAGAGGCAGTGGGAACAGCAGAGCTTTGTGTCTGGCTGGGATCAGCAGCTCAACTCACCACGCTGACGTCAGACTCGTTGCTGTGGTAGGGCGCTCGCAGGTACACTCGGGACAGGCTGTTATTGAAGCTGTAGCCCAGTTTTACTGCATCACTTACTGTTATTCTCTTTCTCCCTGATGGAGAAACAAACATCAGTTGCCATTGCTGGTATGCAACATTTTGAGTCTGCAAGAGAGAGATGAGCTATATCAGTTCCATGTCTACCAAAGTCTCTTAAAAAGCTGAGCAGTGCCTATTTTCCTGTTAGAAGTGGGAGTAACTGGAATGATACTACAAGCTCATCTCAGGCAAGAAATACCCTTGAGATATATATGTGTATATATATATGAATATGTAAAGATAAGGAATTCTAGAGTTCTTTAAGGCATCTTTAGGGATACTCTTCTAGCAGCCCTGGAAGAAACGTAGACAGGTGGCCTTGAACAAATCCACTGTGCACAAAATACCTATGCTGTTAAGAAACAGATTGTCTCCATGTCTGTTGGTTGCTGGAGCAGTCCAGAGGCCAAATGACACTACCATGACTGTGTAGCCATACTGTGTCAAAGATTAGAAGAGAGCAATGCCTGTGCTGGCCTAGAACAGAGGCCCCTGCAGTGATGGCCATATGGGAGCACAGTCAAAGGGAAAATGGGCATCAGGAGCAAGTAAGACATGAGAAACATGGGACAAAGCATATATATTTGACAGAATCACAGAATGGTTAAGGTTGGAAGGAACCACTGGAGGCCATGTAGTCCAACCTCCCTTCTTAAGCAGTTCCCCATGAGGGTAGTACTCAGGATTGTGTCCAGGCAGCTTTTGAATTTCTCTAGATGAGACTCCACACCTTCTCTGGGCAATCTGTTTCATTCTTCCTCACATTCAGGTGGAACTTCAGTGGGTCAGTTTCTGTCTGCTCTCTTGTCCTACTGCTAGGCACCACTGAGGAGAACCTGTGTCCATCCTCTTGACGCCCTTCCTTCAGATACTTGTGTACTAAGATCCTCTCCTAGTCTTTCCCAGTCTAAACAGGCCCAACTCCCTCAGCTTTTCCTCATAAGATAGATGCTCCTGTCATAATTTCCCACTCATTCTTTCCAGCCTCAAATATTTTTCATCTCAGTGACTCCTGAGCTATCTGTACCTTCTTTGTATTTTGTATGTCTTACTGGATTTCTCTTCAGTGAACTTTTCCAGACTTTCCTTGGGATCAAGTAATCTTTTAGCAGCCACAACATCTTTTGGTGATGAGTTTGAGAGTTTCACTACCCATTGTGTGAAGAACCACCTACCTTTGTTTGTTTTGAACTCAGTTTCCACTAATGGAACAAGCATATGACTCTGTTCTCCCACCTAAATGCCTTTTTGCAGTCTAGAGGTCTAAAAATACTTGAGAGGTTTTCAGTACTTGGCGGCAAATTTGTCATCTCCCTTTTTTTGTCAGAGATGGAGCTATGCCCCAAGAATGACTCATAAGAGCAGAGAGAAGAGGCAGGCTAGCAACTGTTAGGAAAGACTCCCCTTCATACCTCTGGCAGTGCTGACATCCATGCTACGGTGTAGTCATTTGAAACTGCTGGGACATCAGTCTTCACTGACACCTGGGGACACAGGAGATTCTTTGGGAGCAATGGGAGCAAACAGATCTTCAGTGTTATTACAGGCATGGGGAGCAGTATCTATCAGGATTTAGCAGTTTGCATTCATTGCAGGTAATTAAAGTGTTTCCATTGAGGTTCTTGATGGCAGTAATTTTTGTGGCCTTAAAACAAAAGTTAATTGGCCTGGGTCTCTCCACTGGAGGTGTAGGAAAGCAGGCTATTGGCATTAACAGGACTGGTTCTCTCTTCCCATGCAGGCTGAACACCTAAAAATGCAGGATCCCCAGTACATAAATCCTTCCCACACGTGCTGCAGACTGAGGCAAGGAAACAGGACAGTCAGAAGACATCTGTACCATGGTTTAATTGTGTTGCAACCCAGACATGACTGCACAGCCTTGAGTTCTGACAGGCGAAGTATGTTTTCTTTCTCCTGCCTGTTGCAGGCATGCACAGAAAGCAATGAAATTTGGATTGTTTGCTGCCTCATTTCTACAGTGGTGTGTAGGTGATGGCAGCAGGCCAAGCAGCCCAATTGCACCACCTGGCAGGAGGCAGCTCCTGTCTCACAGTCATGTCCTGTGAGCTGTGTGATTCAGCAGAGATGCAGCTCTGCAAACTCCAGGTTTTATTATTTCAGATATGAGGATGCCATTCTCACAGATGCTGCAGCACTTTATGACCAAAAGGGACTCTCATGAGCTTAAGAGCTTGGCCTTAAGCCTCTCTGTTGATTTGCTTGCAGAGGCTTGCCTTACTTAATCTGTACAGTTAACTGAGTTTCACTGCATACAAAATATTTATGGCATGTAAATGTGTTGCTAATCAGACCTACAGTTACCCACTCTGCTAAATATCAGCAGGTTGCTATTATGCCTGGTACATGGTGTACAATCAGTTTCTGACAGGGATTTGTGGAGGTTGCTGTGTCTGGCAGGGAGCTTGGATGTAGCCTTGCCTTCAGTGGGAAGGTTTTTACCTCCATGTAGTTTTCTTCGCACACAATTTCTCTTGAAGCCCAGGATGCATAGGAGCAGTACATAGGGTGGGTGTAAGTGACAGCTGCCCTCATGCTTGAAAATGAGGAGACCTTGATGTTCACAGTCAGTGAAAACAGCTCATCTGCCTGGGAAGAAAAACTGGCAATTCAGCAGATGGTGTGGAAGGTTCCAGGAGTGGCTGCATGGGACCATGCAGCCCAGCGTTCTGTTTCTGAGAGTGTTTTATAATGATGAGAACAGCTTGAGAACTGCAGCAACAGCTCCTACAACATACCACCCTGTCTGAAATGGTTTGTGTCCAGGGTCTTACTGAGCCAGGGACATTGCTGCAGCACTCACAGCCTTTGCCTCAGACCCCATCTCAGCTCTGTTCTTGCCACACCATAAAGGAGCAAGGGCAGACCTGGCCTTACCATGATGTTCATGTTTCTCCTCTTTGTGACTCTGTGTGTCTCCACGTGGAGAGAAAGTACTGGAACTTTTGTTTTGATCTAAGTAGTTCAGATCTAATCTACAATGCTGTTTAATGTTTAACACTAGACTAAGGCCAGTAAAAAAAAATCCTTTTGGTTCTTCAGCTCCCCAGGAGCTACACACAAAGCCATGGACTGTCCTTCTATCTGACATAGATGTGTATTTTTCTGCAGAAGAAGGTAAAAGCTTTACAGAGAAATTTCCAGCCTGGAAATCCAGGTCACTGCACAGCACACTGTATACCCCCGTTCTTGTTAGCTAACTCTGCCTATAAAGTTTTACCATATTTTTTCTGTGGGGCTTCCAGGACCAACCAGACTAAACACGGACAAGCAATGAAGTTTCTACTCTGATTTGTTCTGGTTTTGCGTACATTTCATCTCAACTAACATTTAGAAATTAGAAATCCAGGCTACACTTTTACACATATTTTTGGAAGGGGTGAATCACCTTCTGGAGATGCCTGCTTCTCTCCATTGACTATTGTGGAAGAGTAAACAACTAGTTTAGACTAGACATTATCTTTTAGATGGCTAAAGTTACGTGAGGCAAATCTGGGTCTAATAGATGTGTGTGATCTACGTTCCTAGGCATGTGTTAACAGGCACATTACCACACAAATTAAGCCAGGAAATGATCTGCCAGAATCACACTGCAAACATTGCTTTTTCAAGCAGATGCCTACTTCTTTCCAGAGAGGCTTTCAAGAAACTCTCTGGCAAATCAGCAGCTACAAGGATATGCTTGAGAACTGGCAGCTACTCAGCAGCATTAGGATGAGTGTCATTCCATGGAGAGAGGAAATCCCATGTCAGTCACACTGAACAAACCTCACAGCAGAGAGCCATTGCCTATTCATTTCCACACTACACTCCCAACACTAGTTCCTTGAGTTCAGTATTCTCAAAGCATGCCATCAGAATGCCATGTACTATCTCAGTCTTGTATTTTTGGAGAAGATGTACTGCCTGAGCTGCTTCCAAGGCTGTGTCTGGGCCTTACCTCATTGGCCACGTGACAGCCGAGCACCGAGGCGCGGAAGACGGGATTGCCCCACACGTCTTCTGACAGGACATAGCCACAGCGAGATGCTAACTTCTCATCCAGCAGAACAGGACCAGAATAGGGATCTACAGAAAAAGGGAAAGATATGTGGGGTGTAAAGCTCAAGGCAAGTCCTGGGGCAGAGTGGTGCTGAGGCCCTCTCACACAGCTCTTTTCCATGTGGGTTGGGTGCTCTCCAGTGATGTGTGCTGCTAAGGAGCTGGTGACACTGTGCTGGCATGTGTAGGAGTGCATGAGACAGTTTGGCATGAGTCAAGCTCACACACATAATGTGCTCTTGAATGCCTGTTTCCTTGCATCCAGAAGCTTGTGCCATTGCCACTTTGAAGTGCTATTATGGAGAGTTTCTCTGAAGCATCGCTTACATTTCTCCCTCCCTGATTTTGTTCTCTAGAAAAGAGTTATGGGCTATTAAACCTATCCATTTCTAAAAATCATCAAGTTAGGATAATCTGCTGCTCACTCTGCTCAAAGGATGTGGTCACAAACCTGTTTTGGGTGGACACTTTTACATATTGATCAGGTTTGCTGCTTCTCTCTGTGTGCTGTGAGGCCTATGGGGGAGCCAATAAGAGACATGACAGGGACTGGCTGTGCTCAGCTCTTGATGATAGTAGAATTAATAACATCATATTTTGTTAATCATCTGCCCTCTGATAAAGGAACTATTTTAGTCCTGGGCTAGACACAAGAATCTGTACAAATAGATAGGATTTAACTAGCTGCCACTACAATTTCTAGATTTGTCTGTCATGCCTATATGTCGGACAGTTCTAGAACTGCTGTTTCAGTAGATGTTTGCCTGCAGGCAGGATGGGCTCAGGAGATAAGTGGGAATAATTTTGGAAGAAGAAGGAATAGCTTTTATGAGACCAGCTGATAGAGCTGGAAGAAACAAACATCATTTTGTGCCTGAAGGCTGGTCTGTTTTTTCCAGCAGTATCAGTTACTCTCATAAATGCTATCCCTTCTGCCCACACCCTTTCCGTATTGATTTTTTTCAGTTCTGCCTCCAAATCAAATGAAAAAAAACATAACCCAGAGAAGAGTGCACTGATCTCAAGAGAAATGAATTAGGTTTGGGGTGAAATCACATCCTTTTTACAATCTGATGTGAACATTTTCTGGTTTTCATTTTGATTCCGAAGATTTTTGTTTTCTGCAGAAAATGGAACCCCTTTGTCCAATCTGAATCATGATACTTAAATGCCGTTGTGGTGTTAAATAAAAAGGAAATAAAGATACCCTCCAAAGTCCTTTAATTGCTGCAGCACTCACTCAGCCCTCATTGAGAGTGTGTTTCCCGGGTATTACCCAGCCTACACTGCTGTTGTCATTATGCTGTTCAGGACATATCCAATCTGCAATGTTGCCTTTGTTTTCCTTGCTAGACATGTGTAGGGGCTCAGCAGAAGAAAGATTGAAAGCCAAATAGCAGTCCTTCCTCCTCAGACCATCTTTTCTTCTTTCCCAGCACCGTAGTAGCACGGGGCAGAGGGGGCTGTGGCTGTAGTCACCAGCTTTACTCCTCTGCAGGGTTAGTGGCCAAACGAGGTGGGAGAGGCTGGCTCAGGCTGACAATGATGTGCTACAGGTTCCTTGGGGTGAGTTACCAATTATCAATAGATGGCAGCAGCATCCAGATCACAGACTCTGGGATCACTTAGGTGATTCCCCAGCCTTCATATTATTTGGGGCTGCCACTTGTAACTCACCATGGATTTCCAGCTGGAAGAACTTTCCCTGGAGCAAGAGTTTATTCAGTTTCATCCAAAAAATTCTGGAGCGGCAACTGCTCTCTACAAAACCTAGTGGGAGCACATATAGAGCTGATGAGTCAGTGGGACTGGAGGGCAGAGAAGAGGCACATCATGCTACTAGCAAAATACCCGAGTTCTCATCCTTGCCTCTTTCCCCACTCTGCTTTTATCATGTTTCACCAACCTGGGGGAGCCATCCGCCTCCCTTGTCCCAGCCAGAACAGTAAGAAAAACAGCCAGATCCTGCAGTATAAGCACATGAACTAATAATAGGGAGAACAGAGAGAAAAAAATAAAAGATCAAATTGGAAAATTGAGGAGGTGGAAACCAAAGTCTTGTTACCTGTGTAGCAAGTGACCCACAGCCTCCATCTGTCCCCAGAGACCTGAGCAGGGGCAGCAAAGTCCTCCTCCCTGAGAAGTAAAGCGGAGCCAGGTGTGCAGATGGAACTTGGTCTGACCCCGGAGGAGGGGTACAGGTTACCTTTCACAGACTGTGCTGTCTTCTCCAAACCTTGTGTGTGGACTAGGAGAGACCAATGGCTTCTGTTGTGGAGGGACACCTGGGTGGAATCCTGCAGTGCCCTCCAACGTTATCAGAGCTCGCTCCTGGCAGGGGAGGCAGCTCCCTCTCTCTGGGAGGGCACAGAACCCTCCTGACAGATATTTGCAAGGTCAGAGGCTGCTGCTGAGCCTAATTGTAATTAATGAGTACAGCAGAGGGTGCTTGGTGCTTTCCATCAACCTCTGGGAAGTATTCTCATTCCTTACAAGCCAGTTGGGTAGCTCTATCTTCAGGTCTTTAGAACACATGAAACATTTCTCTAGAGGTATTTTAATTGGGTCTACACAGGAAATACATTTTTATTTCAGTGAAATGTCTCAGTGACCTAGCCATGCCAGAGATAACAGCAGTACTTTGGCAGCTGCACGTTTTGCTTTTGTGGATCCAGTTAGGTTGCCCTTTGATTTGTTTGATTATCAGAGAGTGTTTTGGTGAAAACATCTTGTTTTCAGAAGTGCTGCAATATCTCTGTGTCAGTCAGACCATGTGCAGGTCTGTAAATGGCCAAGCATCTTGCCTGGGAAAGTCTTTGCTCATAATGGGAGTTGTTTCTCTGGGATTGCAAGTGACCGAGGAAAGAAAGGCTGAGAGGCCTGGAGAGCTAAAAATACAGCTTGTGTGGCATGGATGAGCCACAGTGGGGTGAGGAGCACAGGAGACTTAGGTTGACATTTTAGCCATTTCAACCCAGAGCTCAATTTCCTTTTTGCCCCCCATTTTGGGCCATTGACCAAATGTTCTTATCTTACCTTTTTTCACAGGCATGAGCAGAGCTGTGCTGTAGAACAGATTGTTTTTGCACTTCACACCACTATGGGATAAACAAAAGCCAGTGGGCACATCCCCTCCCAGGACACAGTGCAATCAGTGTGATTTCTTACTCTCTGAGAGGACCTGTGCAGTAAGAGCAGAACCCCCACCACTGCCCTGCCAGACACGGTCCCTTTGCACAGCATGGAACAGTGGCACACATCTTGTGTGAGTGCTCTGGAGTGGAGCCCTGGGACTTTAGCAATCTCCTAATTAATGGCCTTTGACCACAAGACTCTTTCTCATTCAGTGGGAGCTGAAGTCCAGCTTCTGCCACAACTTCTCATGAGCCCACGCAGGACCAGCTGCATGATCCTGACCCCCATTAACTCTGCGTCCGAGTGACTCTTCATTGAATCCAGCTGGAGCTGGAATTCTGCTGGAAATGGCCGCACTCAGATACCACAGTGATGAGTGTGGTGTAACAACGAGATTTTGAATTTTGAGTGAAAACTTCAGTATATTTGGATAGCAAACAGTTCCAATTTTGATAAGCCACTTCCAAGAGACGTGTAGCATCTCCCCGAGATACTGTGAGTCAGGGTCTGAGGGAGCCATGTTTGACAGAGCATGATCGCAATTTACTAATTAACAGTCAACTGTCAGGGCAGGTACACAACTGCAATTTGCTGCCACAAGCAGTGAGACAAATTTCTGCATCTTTGGACAACTCAGACCATCATGACTACTGTGTTTCTGGCATGAATTTGGTTCTAAGTGTGACAGAAGTGACTTTGGATGTGACATAGAAATTGTGGTCAGCGTGTGATAGCCAGCTCTTGGCCTCACTGTCAACCAAGCAAAGCAAAGCATGTCCAGGTCAAATGCTTTTGGCTTCCAAGGATAGCTTAAGTGCCGTGGAAAGCATTGTTAGCACTGGGCGTCTGGAAGCATCAGCTGCTTGTGGTCCCTAAAGTTCCTCTGGTACTCATTATAAAGGTAGGGAGGATAAGCCTATGTGTTCCAGGTTATTTGATTTGTCTACTCGGTTTTCCTTGCTGTTTTGGCTGCCAAGGAGCACCCATCTTAATGTTCTTGCAGGGTGATAAACAGCTGCTGCATTTCAGCTTCGAGGTGATGGCATTCTGCGGTGGATAAAATGATTCATGGCTTGGGTTCTTTTGAGCTGAAAGGTACTGTTTGAACGTAATGTTTTGGTTTCTCTTTTTTTCCTGCATGGGTCTGGACCTGGGCTTTGTATTATATAATGTGTTAGAAGGTTTAAAACCAGCCACTTGGAGCAGCACCTCTCCCAGTGAGGCTTGCTTTCAGTGGTGGAAAAAGGCTCCAGCCCTTTGAGTCATGGTGTTTGTGTCTGTTGTTCTGTGGCGCTGAAATCCCCAGGTTACATGAACACTACAGAAAAAGATTTTTAAATTTTTCTGTCCCAGGCCTTTTAATGATAACTTTATTTCTACAATTGGTTAAAATGCAAGAAGGTTGTTTTTTTGTGGTTTTTTTTTGTTTGTTTGTTTTTGGGTTTTTTCTTTGTTTTGTTTTGTGGTTTTTTTTCCCCCACTATGTCCTGTTTGTTGATCTGAAGTAAGCCTCATCATTTGATACTTAGTCTGAGTGTGGGATATAGTAAAATGGCACCCATTATTGGACCAAAAAAACAAACTAGTGAGCAATGGGAGAGGGAATGGGGCAAAGTTTTGTTTTAATGCATCAAAAGCAACTTCATGGAATCATAAAATCACAGAATGGTTTAGGTTGGAAGGGATATTAAAGGTCATCCAATTCCAACCCCTCTGCTATGGGCAGGGACACCTTTCCCTGGATCAGGTTGCTCAGGGCTCCATCCAACTTGGCCTTGAACAATTCCAGGGTTGGGGCATCCACAACTTCTCTGATCAGCAGTCTTTGCTTATATAGAATCTTTGCTTGTACTTATGAGTTGGGAAAAGCCAGTATAAGATATCTCTGCCCTCCTTGTCCTCTTCCAACTGCAGGACTGGCTAACCTTAAATAGAGATGGAAATATTTTTATGTCAGTGTTTCTAAACCTAAAAGTGGCTGCCCAAGAAGGCAAGGTGTGGCTGTCAACTAGAGACATCCTCTAGAAAATCTTCAAGGAGATGCTAGAAGAGATGCTTCTGCATGGGAAAAGAAATGCCTTGGAGTAAGATGAGAATTAGATAACCAGGTTGTGGGTTCAGAAGGTGAGAAATGGGAATGGTGTAAAGCTTTGTCTCTGAGAAGTGTTTTCTCAGGGTGTCTGTGAGACTGAGATGTGCAAGTGGCTTCCACCTGCAGGGTAGCATTGCAGTTCTGGAATGAGCTTGGTCACCTTGGCAGGAACATAAGCCTGAGCTCTGCTCCTACCCACATGCACCAGGAGCTTGTAAATGCATTCAAAAGGCTCTTGAATTCCCAGGGTAAAATAGCATAGAAAGATCTGGCTGATCTTCATACCATGGCACAAGGTATGTGACAGTCACTGATGCCACTGCTCTGTCTGTCTTCATATGCACATTTCCTGTTTCAGTGAGGGTTGAGGCCTCACTCTCCTGTGCAGATGGTGCAGGGGAAAATATACCTGTAAGGAACAACTATAGAAAAATCAACTCAAAGAGGCAATTTCTTCCTCTATCCCCATGAGCAAGTAGTTGGCTTATGCTCTGGACTATGAGAGTTTACATTCCTCATCTGTTATTATTAAAGTATTATGATTATTATTATTATTATTATTGTCTGTATAACGTATGTTTAGAAATTGCCCTTGTGTTTATGCCATTTTTATCTTTAAAACATACCACACTCAAACACATATGAATTCCAAAAAGCATTAGTTGCTATCATTGCATGCCACTAAACCATTAAAGTGGTGGAAAAAGCACATATAAGCAGACTTGTACCTTGATGGGCTTTTATTTTTTTTTAACATGCAATTGGTGTTAATTTCTCTGTGTCTGTAATGTTTGTGTTCACTATAACCGAACAATAGAACTTTGTTTTTGTTCTTTGTGTAAATTAAAAACATCTGTTCTCTTTATACGAAAAGTTGTTTTTTAAAAGAAGCTGGTCTGATCTAACTAAATACCAATGCTGTGTCCACAATGAGTTACTATTAATATTTGGGAAAGGCAACCATCCAAAGCAAGTGTAATGTCAAATCACTGGCGGGAGTGCATATTTATTGCTCGAAGTGACAGATAAAAATGCAGAGGTTACAAAAACAAAATTCTTGCAGATGACTAATGATGCATATATATGCCCCCAGTGCCCCATCACCACATTTGCAATTGGCAGGGTGTTCTCCACTGCCTCCTGCTCTCCAGGATTAATCATCAAGAGACTGGTAGCTTGGCACCCTCCCTGGAGGAGCGACGCTGCTCCCACCTTCCCTCCGGCAGGCCCTGCATGGAGTGACCTTTGGGGCATGCTGGAATCTGATCCATCTATTTCATTTGTCTGACTTTTCCCCCACTACTCTCTGGTATTTGACTGCATGGCTTTATTTTCTGCTGAAGGCACATGATTTTTTTCTGTGCAGGTGGAGGAGGTGGACCATGCACTGCATTTTTCTGTAGTGCCTGTGATGCCAGCACGGTGGTGGTCTTCAGAGCTGACTGTTAAGTTCTGGTATGAAGGAGTTGGAATCCTAAGACTGGGCTGTCATCTTACTCATGAGAAAAGTCCTGCATTCAGCAGGCCTGAAGTAGCTATTTAGGATGTTATTTCAGAGAAAAAAAACCCCAACACTATTTGTCATGATCTGCAGTAGCAGAACTGGGATCTGAGAGGTTCAGCACTCTCACTGCCCAGGTGACAGTGGAGCCTTGTTACTATTGTATTTGAGCATCTCAGAGATGATGAAATTGTCCTCACAGGCAGATGTCTTCAGAAGGAAATACATCTAATTAACATTTCTTGATGAAGGGCCTGATTCAAGAAAACATCTCTGTTGAGTGCAGTAGTTAAGCCCTTGCTTAAATCTCACTTATTTCAGTAAGATTTAAAAGCAAGTAAACCCTTCCCAGACCCTGGGCATGCCAAGCTCAGACCTGTGTCTAACCTTGCTGCTACCTCTGGTGTCCTGTGCTAAGGGTGACATGCCTCTCACTGGCAGGAACAAAAAAAAAGCTTGACTGTGTTAAAGAATTAGATATTTTGTTGATATGCTTATTGCAGTCAGTTCCACAATAGGCATTGGCCTATTATCAGCATAATTTCCTGTCTCCTTCTTAGGGGGACATATATGAGTATGTCCTTCCCCTCTCCTATTCTCCTGTAGAGGAGCCCTGTGCTCCTTTCTTTCTCTTACCCTTTTCCCTCACTACCCCTAATACCTGTATTATTCATCTCCATGCCTTTCTACAGCATTCCTGCTCTCTCTGCCATGCACTGTGGCATGGGTTAGAAGGCTCCCCACAGGTACCTGCACCAGTGGGCAGCTGTCTCCCAAGGAGCTGTCACAGCCTGTTGGTGGTATTTCACCTCCATCCTATACACCCACGGCTTCCTCCAGGATCCAGCTGAGCACAGAACTTGCTGAGTCACATTTTCACCACAAAAACACTCATGTGCTTCCCCAGAGTCACACAGTTAAAGGCACAGCTTGGCCAGAGAGGAGCAGACAGCTTTCACCCTGAAGCACATCCAGGAATGCTGGCAAGAAGTCACTTTTATTTCCTATCTCGGGTTACCACAACGCGGGTTAGGACTACAGAAGCTGGAAATCCCTGGCAGGCTGATGCTGTACATCTGTCTAAGATGATGGCCAGCATGGACAACCATGGGCTTCGGCCCATGACCAGTGTGAAGCACTTTGTTCCTTGCTGAGCAGCTGTCATTAACAGTGATCTGTGAGGCTTCTTCCCGATTTCACTCGGTGGCTTTCATGGCTGCTCTCCTCTCTGTGAGCTCTCCATGCCTGCCTGTGTGGCTGTGGAGGTGATCTGCTGCCTGGCCTCACTGGCTGATTCTTCTCATCATGTTGCAGACAGGAGGATGAATGCAGTTTCCATCAGTCTGATGAGCTGTAGCCCCTCTCATGCTTGGGGATGTAAAACCTGCAAAAGGGGAACAGTACTTGCTCCTAGGGACTCTTGCAAGGGATTACTAGGGAATATTTGCTGGGTAACTCGAGAATATCTATAACTCACCAGGCTCAGCCTCCCTGTGAGTGGAGGTCTGTTTGGGAAGATGATCTATGGGGTCACTGCCTCATATCACTGGTACCTTATGTGCTCTTTCTACCGTCAGAAGTTGGTGAATTAAATTAGTGCTGCGCTACAGGAATTGAGCTTCTGTGTTCCGTGGGATCTGTCAGAGTTCCCCACCTCTCAGCAGGACCTGGTGCTCATGGCCCACAGTGAAGGGGAGAGCAAGGTGCAGTGTTCTTTTGTTCTCTTTAGGGAAACAATTTTGATGTCGATTGTCCCCAGGTATCCAGGCTGATCTAGTGCACGATGCTGCTGTCACCTGCAGGCATGATATTGTTTTTGGTGTGGGGTTAGAACAACAGCCTAGCGGGTGGATGTCTTTCCAAAAGAAACGTTCAGAGCGGTAGTTGCCCAGCCGTTCCCAAACCCTAGACCCCGCTGTCCCCGCCGGTTCCCATTAGGTGTCTCCCTTCCCCTCCGCATGGAGAGCGCGGTCCGTGCCGGGAGCGATCGTCCCCAGCGCCGCTCCGGGATGGCGCACGGGCACCGCGGCACCGCAGCCGCCGCCGTCAGTTTCGGGCTCAGGGAGCATCGAGGGATGCTGTGCCGGGATTTTTGCTCAGGAAATTTCCTTGGCAAGGGAAGGGAGCTGGCTCCTGCTGCCGGCACCGCTGTCAGGGCAGTGTGCACCCTTTTCCAGCCTCTCAGGGCTGCACAGTGATCCTTGGGGCTCCTTGGGGCTCTTGGTCCATGTCTGTTTGGGGCAGACAGCATCCCTGCTCCAGACAGGTGTCCCAGCAGGCAGGGACAAACAGCACTGATCGTCACAGAACCACAGAATGGTTTGGGTTAGAAGGGACCTTAAAGAATATCTTGTTCCATCCCCTGCTATGGTGTGGGACACCTTCCACTAGGCCGGGTTGCTCAAAGCCCTGTCAAACTTTAAACACCCCAAGGGATAGGGCATCCACCTCTTCTCTGGGCAACCTGTTGCAGTGCCTTGCCACCCTCAAAGAGAAGAATTTCTTCCTAGTATCTAATCTGAGTCCTCTTTTACTTTAAAACAGTTCTCCCTTGCCCTATCACTCTCTGCCAGTATAAAATTTGCTTTCCCTCTATTTTATAAGTAGTTAAAGTAGTTAAGTTTCTCCTTTAAGTACTAGAAGGCTACTAGGATGTCTCTGGAGACCTTCTTATTTAGAGATCTCACTTGAGCCTTCTCTGCTCCAGGTCTCTCAGCCTCTCTTCACAGGAGAGGTGCTGTAGCTCTCTCACCACCTATGTGGCCCCCTCTGGCCCCTCTCTATTACATCCATATCCTTCTTGTGCTGGGGATCCCAGAGCTGGATGCAGCACTGCAGGTGAGGTCTCATGATAGCAGAATCATGGGGCAGAATCCCCTCCCTCGCCTTGGAGCCCACAAGGCTTTGGATGTAGCCCAGGACAGGATTGGCTCTCTGGGCTGCAAGGGCACTCTTGTGTCATGTCCAGCTTTTTGTCCACCAGACCCCCCACAGATACAGAGCTGTATCTGTGTTGTATCCATACAACTTTGCAGCTTTATTCAAAAACCTACATGGAGTTTCAGGCTGAACCCAGATTTCCTGATGTCAGGAAAGCAGGCCAGTAAGGTGGAGGGAGGCTTAGAAAAGAGCTGCTGCCCAGTCACAGGTGCTGTGTGCTGTCCCTGTTTGGGACCTGGGATGTTCCCCTGTGTTACCAATGTGTGAAGAAAACACATGCAAAGAAGGATGCATGATAGCAAGCCATGCACAAACTTGCCTGCCCCCCTCCCTGAATCCTAATATGAAACCATGACAATGATGTTCTAGAGACTTTCTGTGGTGAGAAAAAGGCCCTTTTTGGCAGTGGGGTAGCTGGGAGGCTTTTGCCTCTCTTTCTGCAGGTGATTTCTGATCCTACCTCTGCTCTAATAAGTTTGGCCTCTGTGTTGTTCTTGTGACATCCCATGGAGCTGTCTAAAATTATTCAAGTTTTGTGCATCTTGACACTGGACATGAATTTATGCTGATCCAATATTATTTGGTACTAAAAATACAGCAGATTGTGAAGGCAATAGCAATACAGCACCCTGAATGCTGCAGCCTTCACAGAGATCATCCAGTCACTGCCATGGCTTGCTCCTCATCTGAAATCACCTTGCAAGGGGATTTTTGTGGCACTAAAAGTTTTATAGCTGATTGCATATTTTATTCTTTATTCACATGCAACACTGAAGTGCCATCAGTGGCACTTCTGCAGCATACAAGTTTAGGTCACCTTGACACTATTTTGTAGAGAGGAGGACTTAAGCTTGAGCCTAAAACATTATGCTAAGATTTAAATGCCAGAGCGGAATGTCTTTACAGAAGTATGTTTTAAAATTTTATTTTTGTTTTAATTTATTTATTAATTCCGGGCATGAGCTCCTGTTGTTGGCAGTGATGTTAGTTCAGCTGTCTCACAAACAAAGTTTTGCCCCAGAAGCAGCTGCATCTACAATCTGTGGCATAGGCTGACTTATTTAAACAACATATAGCATCTGGTCTCTGTGGCTTGGGCCACTTACTGAAGGTCACACAGCAGAGACTGGGAAACAGCCCAGCTCTCCTGCCTCTGATCTCTGCACTCGAATTTTTGCAATGCTTCCTCAACCACAGAACAGCACCAATGTCCACAGGCAAGAGGTGCTGTAGCCAAACTTGGGAGATGTGGAATTCAAGGTGGCTGAAAATCTGTCTGGGCTCGGAGGTGAGTGGTAAATGAGCTGGAGTCTGGCTGGTGGTCAGTGCTGAGTGGCAGCTCTCAGCTGTGTTACTGGGATGGATGGCGTCAAACACCTCCACCACTGCCCCGGGTGATGGCCTGGCAGGCACCTCTGTGGATAATGCCAACTGAGGGGAGCTCTGAGTGTGCTGGAGGTTTGACTGCTGTCCAGAGAGACTTGACAAGCTGGGGAAACGGGCCTACAGGAACCTCAGAGAGCTCAACAAAAAGGAATGTGAGGTCCTGAACCTGGGATGGAGCAAACCCATGCACCACTGCTGACTGGGGAGTGATTGAGTGCTGAGAAGGAGCTTTGCACCAAAGAACATAGGTAGGGGTCCTGGTGGACACCAAATGGCACAGAAGTACCCAGTGGACCCCTGTGCCAGCAAGGCTACTGTCCCCTGGGCTGTATCAGCCAAAGCAGAGCCAGCAGGCTGAGGGAAATGGTGATTCCTTCCTGACTCCTGTGTGCTGGGCTACTGTGCTCAGTTTGGCCCCTTGGTACAAACATGACATGGACATCCTCAAATGAGTTCAAACAAGGCCACTGAGCTGGCTGGGGGCTGCAGCACATGATGAAATAGGAGGAGAGGCTGAGATATCTGGGCTCTCTCAGCACGAGGAGCATCTACTCACTGTTGTGTCCAGCTGCCTAAAGGAGGATTGCAGAGAAGATAGAACTGAACTTTCTCAGTTGTTCATAGCAAAAGAACAGAAGGCAATAGTCACAATCTGCAGCAAGAGAAACGCTGACTGAATATAAGGAAAAGCCATTCACAATCAGTGGTTAACCACTGGCATGATTGCTCAGAGAGGCTGTGCAATCTCCACCCCTGAAGATTTTCAAAACTTGACTGAACAAAGCCCAGAGCAATCTGATCTAATTTTGAAGTTCTGAGTGCAAGTTTTGACCAGATGACTCCAGAGGTCTCTTTCAACCTCATTTATTCCATGACTTTACAATAGCTGGATACCTTTAATATAATTCCTGTTGTATTCCTGGGTGAACTGAATAGAACCCTTTGTCAGTATTGTTTTCACAGGCACACCTTTCATAACCACCACATATATCACAAAAGAGAAAAAAGAAGTCCAACACTGAGAGGAAAAAATTGAAGCAAAACAAAACCTCCAGTGTCTCAAAGCTGCTGGTTGTTGCTAGTGTTGGCATGAGAGGAAGTATAAAGTGGATTAAGTGCAAGGACAAACAATCTGAGGCACCCTGCTAGCAGATTCTCCTGTCATCCTCCTGCTTCCCAACATGATGGTGATCCAAGCAGTTCAGAGTCTTGGATGAGGCTCCAGGTGCTGAATCACTTTGACTGCCCTCCCTCCCCTGCAATGATCACACATAGAAAACAGAGGTGACTGAGCGAGGCTCGGGCCCAGTTTCTGAAGGAAAGTCACTTTTCAGCACAGCCCTCATGAAACAGTATTGCTTAGTTTTGTCATTTAACAACCTAATGGCCTGATGAGGAACATACTTGTCAAGCTGAGTTTCCTTCCCCAGGCTAGAGGAAGGTGTGTTTAGAAAGCTCTTGTTGCTGCAAAAATGTGATGGTAGCCTTGAGATGGGATCTGCCCCTTGATGGCCTTCCTCCCCCGTGGCCCCAGTCATATTTAATGAAGGAGGTACAATGAAGTGACAAACATCTTCGTGCTGCCAGAAAAGTGCATTGATAATGTAATTTCTAGATGGTATAAAACCTTTTGTCTTTGGAGAATGTTAAGGCTCCAAAGTGAAACTCCCATTAATGTAACAGTAACTCTATCCTCTCATTATTATGAATGAGGACATGGGGTTCGGTGTACATGGGAAAAGGACTCCAGGCTCGATCAGTCAGGTAACACAGCAAATGGTCAGTGAATTGTGTGAAGTCTTTGGGCACATCTACATTGGTATCTTAAACCATCTGGATATCTAGAGCATAGGTGCAGGTCACTTGCACACTTCTGTCATGTACTCGTGCAGTACAGTCTGAGAGTTAGCACAGGCAGGCAGGAGATCTGCACTCAGAGACAAGAGTGTTTGATGAGATTAATACAACCAGAGAAAGTATAAGTTTACAGGTGTAAATGTATTTCTGTGCTTGGCTCGTAGTGCTACACATCCCTGAGCCTTAGACCTCATTCTTAGCCTTGGTCACATCTTCCTTGACCTGTGCCTTCTCATCAGCTTGTCAGGGTCTCACCAGACCCTTGCCTGCTCCCCTTCCACAGCGTGTTCCTGCCCAGTGTGCTCTGCATTGATCCCACTCACCCCCATCCCTGGCATTTCCCCATCCTGTCTTTTGAATATGGTTAAATCATCTTCTTGACTTATGGGCTTTCCTTGTATTCTGCAGTCATGATCTTCATTGCTCTTCTGGTGCCTGACTTCATTTTGCCTTCATTTTTGCCACTGACTTCAGTGGTAAACTGACTGACCAAACTAGTAGACAGATCCATGTTGTTACAGTAAAGGTGTTTTTCTTGGGCTGCAAATCAGAGAAACACCTTGGGGTGTTGTTAAGCCAATCCTTGGTGTGCTGAGGTGTGTTCTCTTATTGTCTTGAGCAAGGAGTATGCCTGCTGATGAGTGAGGTGGGATTGGGCTCCTGAGCTGTGTGGAACAGTTCAGAGCCTGTGCAGGACTGATGTTAAAGCACAGATGAAAGCAGCAGTTTGCCAGCAGTGTTCTTTGTGTTGCTCTTGTGGCCCAGACAGTTGTGTTGCTGAAAGGCCAAAAGTGACATATGTGAAGAATAAAAGACCAATAAGTAGAGGTCAAGGGGACCATTCAGTATTCTGTAATCTAAGCAGTAAACACTGGGAAAAAAGGGTGCAGCCCTAGAAATCAGTGATGTGGTACAACCTGGGAAAAATGTGTGGAAGCAGTCATGCCTAAAGCTGGAATTAACACTTTCTCAGTCAAGGCTGTCCTTACTTGGACTTAGTGTCATACTGAATCTAAGATCTGCACCAAAACTGCTTCAGCTGTGTTGGCCAGACTGAGAACTTGCTAATCTTGTTTTCTGCTTTGCACCTCTGGAGTTCACCTTTTGTTGTTTGAGGTTGTTTTCCTTTACATATGCACAATTTGAAACAAAACAAAACAAACCCCAACAAAAATCAGTATAACCTAAAATTTCAGACCAATTTTTTGAGGAGTTTGAGACTATTGTCTCTTCTGGTGTGAGCCCACGTGAAGCTGTATTAGTTCAGTAGTTCCCTTGGCAAGGGAGAAATAACTATAATGACTGGCCACGTTCCCCCCTCTCTTGAATTTGGACAGCTTCAGGCAATGGCAGGCAGTTGGCAGCTTCCTGGGTAGCAAGAACAGTTTCAAGAAGCAATTACAATCATTTGTCTCTCCTCTCACCTAGAGGAACTGAGCTGCTGTTGCTTCCTACCTCTCTGTTTTGAAAGCCTTTGGCCTTTGCTTGGGCATCACCATTTTGAAGTCCTGCTCATTACACACATGCCAAGTAATGCCACTTTAAAAAGCCAAGTCCATTGATTTCAGAAGGACCGCTCGTGTACTTCGACTTCTGTGTGTTTATAAACCAAGGTTTTACCTTGGGTTACCACTACGGAGATTGATAGGAAATCTGCTCAGAGGGTAAAAAAAATAATGGAGTATATGTCTAGCAGGATTTCATTCCAGGCTTAAATTATATAAACACTCCTTTAATAAGCATCTTTGGCAAAATCCATGACCCAGCTGTGCCACTTTTCTTGCAGTACTTCTATTCCTGGATCCATTTTGCCGAGCTGTAGGAAATTTCTTGAAGTGCCTAAGTAAGCATCTCCTCAGGTCGTGCTCCCACAGCAGCCAACAGACAGAGGTCGGCTTCTCCAGACATCATGTCCAGTCTTAGCTCTGCTCCGGAAGTGGAGATGAAGCCTGTCTTTCTTCCAGGACCCTACTGGGAATTTACAGCGACTGGACTCCAAACTAGCCTCAGTTAGATCCCTAAAGCTGGGGGGCGGAGGGGATATCCTCAGCTCTTAATGTCTAAGAACCACCTGTGAGGTTATTTCTCAAGTCCTTGTAGCCAGAACTCCCCCTGACCTGGAGTGGGCTGTGGAGGGTGACAGAGCTGGTCTTGCTGCTGTGGCTGGAGCCGTGGGTGGCTGTGTCCTGTGTGCCCAGAGCCGTGAGATCAGAGGATCTGTGAGATCAGAGTCTGAGCATCCACACGTGCAGGGCTCTCCACTGCACGGACGAGCTGTTTGCAGTGAAGAATCACATATCACGCAGCAAGTTCAAAAAGACAAAAATCTTGCCCTTCAGGAATTATTTTCTGGCTAAGGAAAACAACAGATAACATGGATCAATGATAAAAAAACCGTAGAAAATAACCTCAAGAGTTAAATCTGATGAATATAAAATACTGCACAAACTATAACTATAGAACTATAACTCAGGATATTCACTATGTTCGCTAAATCTCTCTCACACAGCATTTTAAAAGACCAACATTTTTTGAAGTAATCTTTCCCCAGCTATTCTGTATTAATGACTATTTACATAATAAGTTATTTTAAAAGATATATGCATAACATTCTTCTTTGAAGATAGGCACTGGATAACTTGGAATAAATCCTACCTCATTTAATACAGATTTTCTGAGATGTGTAGAAAAATGAGAGTCTTGAAAAACCTGGAAAGAATTCACATCTGATGAAAAAGAAAATATTATATGTGATTAAATTTTCCAACCAGCTTTAATAAATACACTGATATTTAAACCAGAGCAAAACAGAACAGTGAGGTATGTCAACATTTTTCAAGGCTTCTAATCATTTTTCAGAACATGAATACTGAAAAGTTATATCCAATTATCATTACTCCTTTTTCTTCTATAAATGGCTGTAAAGTAATTGAGAAGGTAAAACAGTATTGGAACATGCTGCTAAAAGTTACTAGAACACCTAAATCCTCTGAACTACAAACAATATAAAATGGGGATCACTGTAATGATTAAGTAATTTAAATTAAACTAAACACAGTTTAAAAAGTATTTTTTTTTATAGCAGGGAAGTGAAAAATTAAAAATAACATTTTCTATATGAGACTGAGGTTCATTAATAAGACCTGCAATACTTTTGCCTCTTAAGCCCATATCACCTGTAAAGTACTCTAACACTTCTAGTTTTTAAAATCCTTTTTTTTGTGTGTGTCTTCCAACATTTCAATGTATCTCCTACACGTAAAATTCAGTCCTTCATGGTGAATGAAAGTTTTTAAGATGTAGTACCTGAAGTTCTGGAAATATTTCATTATCTATCTCAGAACACTCTTTCTAGCCTGCCACTCATACTTTCAAAACTTAAACAGAGCTGAAATAAGGAAACTAAAGCAAAATAGAAAAGAAACTGTAACTTGAGTCTGTTCAGCTGCAGCACAGCCTGTCTGTGAGAGGAGATCTGAACACTAATCTTATTGTTGATCTACATCAGATTCCTTTAACTTTTGTCCGAGTCTTTACTGAGGCTGTTCAAATCAGTTTGTAAATGTAGATTGAAGGAGCAATTTATACCATTATCTTGACAGGCAGCTCAATCAGGATAATTCATTGAAAATATCTATTTAGAACTTATCATGGAGACAGAGCATTTAATGCTTCCCTTTTTCAAAAAAATAAGGACAATTTGCTAAGGAAATGGGGAATTGAAACAGTTTAAAAAAAAAACAACTTTCTAGAAAACAGATGTACTTAAGCTCTTATTAGCTCTCTTTGCATTGATGTGATAATGCATGATGCTTTCCAAGTCATGAAGGAGCCTTAACCTATAAAAATTACTTGCAAATCGTATAATCCAAGTTTTAATAAATAAATGTTTACCAAGTTATAGTAAGGGAAACAGTGTCCACAGTAACAGAAATTTATTACTTTAAAACACAGGTCCCTGTTCAGCAAATCAATTTAACACGTAGCTAGTAGATGAACAATTCCCTTAAATTAAATCTGTAAGGAACTCCGTTGTTGACATGAAGTTCAGACATCTAAACCAGGAATCTTTCCAGCAATTAATGAGTAAGGTGCTCAATTTCCCACATGCTTCAAATTTAGGATAGGAAGGCAGGTTATCTGAACTGGCTCTTACCTATTGAGGGATAGATTTTTTCCTGATAATTTTACTGCTCAGGAGGCTTTATTTGCAATTTTTAGGTGTATGTTCTCACCAGTTTGTAACCCCAGGAAGGGCCAGCAGGCTCACAGACTCTGACAGCATGACAGGATCCCTCAACTTTGTGCAAACAGACCTTTGCAGGGATGCAGATTTTGCCAGATTTTGAAGCTGCTCCCTGGTTAGAATCTGAGGGGATGGCAGTGAGGTGCAGAAATGATTCTTAAGAAAGATGCTAGTGAAGAGCAGAAAGCTGCTATAAGGGGCTTCTGTATATTGGTATGGAAGTGAAACCCTGATTGCTTGGGAAACTTTGCCTAAAAAAACCATAATACTTCTTTATAGAAGTGCCCAAATGTTTTTTCAAACAAAAGTCCTATGAAAGAGTTAATATGTTGTAATTTCACTAACAAAACAAAGGCACAGACAACTTTTCTTCTTAGTATCACAGAGGCAGCCAAAAGACTCCTCTCTGGTTCTATATTGCTACCACTGGGACATGTTCTCATTGTTTCTTCTTTTCTTGAGGAGTTATTAACATATTTATATCTCATAATAAAGAGATATCTATGCAATATCCAAATATGCTAGGGAAGAAAATGGGAGCAAAATGTATGGGTTTGAAACTGCCATTTCAGTAAAAGCATCTTAATTTTTTTGCTTTGAATGTAAAAACAATGAAAAAACCTAACAAAAAAGTGAAGGCACATAAAAAATAATATATTTTTAATTTATTATGAGTGCAAACTTTTTCATAAATGCATGAAAAAATGGATAGATGGAAGAAACAGTGGATTTTGGATGGCAAGGGGCTCTCCTTGTGTCCAGTGATACACCTGATTCCAGCAGGGTTGTGTGGGATGCCCAAAATGCTGTTAACTCTGCAAGCCTAATCTATTTTTTGAGGAAATTTGAAGCAGATAAGGGCTGTTTAAGCCTTTTCAATTTAAAGGGCTGCAATGCAGCACAGAATGAAAATGGTACATTTTCCAAACGGTGAGATACTATTACAAAGTTGCACAGCAGCACTGGAGAATAGATACAAGCATTTCAGGCTGATAAGCATCGGGGTACAAACTGAGTATGAAGATAATTTATATTTGTATTTCTTTGGCAATTATGAACTTTGATGATTTTCATCCTAATTTAATAGTGTGATAAATCATTTTCATGAACATCATGCACTTTAATTGCTTCCTTGTAAAAATGTGGGCTAATTATCCTTGGTCTTCAGGGAAAATAAAATACTGTTTTGAACAACCCGAGTCTCTTAAGTTCAACAAAGTTGCACGAAAGTGCAAATGTCAGGACAGCCTGCCGTCGTGTTCCTCGCGGGAAAAGATAAAATCGGAGCGCACTGCTGTGCACTCGTCGTTGCTGCTCGCCTGTGGCTGAGGGAATTCCAGAGCTAAGGCTTGCCTCTGACCCCCTCGGCCTTTTGAGACTACCAATGGCTAAAACCAAAATCTCACTGGCCTGGGCAGGCCTGGACACCTGCACTGGACATGGCAGTGCTGCCCTCGCACAGACTTTCTGTAGGGAAAGAGCTTTGCTGCTCAAAAACCCGTATGCCTGCTCCTTGGGAATGACACCAAAGAATACCTTATAAATGAAGTATGCTTCCCATTAGGGATTACAGCATCATTTGATCAAAGTCCACTGGAAATAGCTCTTGGCAGCACAGACATTCTCTGTAACTCTTCACTCGCTTGAGTCTGATTGGCAAAGTTGGGAAAAGCAATGCTGACTGGAAGGCTAGAGGAGACAAGGACATGACAGGGGTTCTGTTGTTGTTTTTGTTGTCTTTCTCCTTGGTTAAGGAATGCCTGTGTGAAATTGGCTTTATGGATGCAAAGAAAACATTGGCAATGGCTTTATTCTTCTGTGGAGCTGATCGTGCCCTACACACTGGCTTAACTTGTAAAAGTAATGCAATACAGGCATCGCTTAAAATTAAACAATTTTTTGGCAGCTCTGGTGAAATATATTGTCATCGGCTGTAGAGCACCGACACACTTGATAGAGTTAAAGAATGTTTGGAAGACTTCAAGCTCTCTCTGGTTTGAGTTTAACGAAATCTGGGCAATCAAAATGTCTACCTGGCAGCTTACAAGAGACACTTCATGTTCATTATTTTGTAGTTAAGCTATCTATCTGCCCTGATGTGCAAGGATACAATTTGTGTACATTTTTAAATAATCTATTTCCATTGTAAATTACCCATAAATTAGATACAGACATTTAGGCACCTCTGAGGGGTTTTTCGATCTCTATTTTGGTATTAGGGATACATGTTGCGGAGTTTTGTACATTGGTTCCTCTCTAGAGAAGATCGGTGTTTGCAGCTGGGAGAAAAATACACCCCTCCACTGCCTCTTCTTCCCATTCTATGGGCCATAAATCATAACCTTTAAAAAGATGAAATACTGGTGCAGTGCTGTTTTTTATGGCTTTTGTTTGAAGACTGCAGAGCATCTGATAAATGTAAATTGATCCTGACAAAACCTCAGTGAGTTATTATAGAGCTAAACCTGTCCTTCATAGAGATGGCAAAACATAAGTAATATGATTTATAAAAACCTCCATACCCCAAATAGGTTGTGAGCATACTCCTAGTTAAACACATTTGAGTCAGTTTTTCTGTTGCACGTAAATCTACAAAGCCCTTAAGAAAAAAGGCAGAGATAGATGAAGGAGGAGGTCCTTTTTTTCTGCCATATTGTGCCTCAGTGTTTGCACTTCAATGTAAGAAAATTAAGGACTAGTTCACTGTATTCCTTTGACTTTGTCTTGATCCCAAGTGCTGGTACCCAGATAATTTGGACACTGAGATGAACACACATTTGTTTTACACCGTCAATGGAGAAGAGACAAAGTTCTTCTCCCAGCTTGCTCCTTGTATGTGAAAATTTTCCCATTGTTAGTGTATGTGCAATTCTATTAAAAAAACAGTCAAAAACCCCTGTAAAAATAGGGTTTGTACAGAGCAAGAGAGAATGGAGGATAGCAGTGCTTTCCTGCTAAAGCAAGTCCTAGATTCCTCTGAGCGGTCTTCAGGCCTTTCTCACCCCTTTTCTCTCCAGACACACATGTTCCAGTTCATTTTACTTTTATTTCCTTTTTGTGAGTGTAATGTGCAGATTACACAGCTGTCTTTTTGGTTATTAAATGGGTTTTTATAGTTTAAATATATCTCATGTCTGTGCGTATAATGGTCCCAACATGTTTATGACAGGTTATGTCATTGGTTCCCTTGTTAGTGAAACTAACAAAGCTTCTCCGTTAGTTTAAGAGGTCTGGGAATTTTGTGCATCCTGTTCTTGTTGCTGTATGTCAGTGCTGGGCGAATTGCCATTATACCTCGGTGCACAGTTCACTGGTTAAGAACATGTGAGTGTGTCTCCCTCTAATGTGTGGCTCCAACAACAACCTGCTCATTCCCCAAAGCCAGCAAAGGCAATCTTGCCAATTCTTGAGATTTTATTGTGAGTCCCTCGACATTTGGTGTGTGCCTTAAAAAACACAGCTCCTGGAGTTAAGATGACTACATAAGAACCTCAGCTTTCATTTGAAAAATAGCATAAAATAACATATTCTGAGCCTTCGTATTGTGGAAGTGTTTGGAAGTAGACCCCAGTGGTTAAAAAAAACCCTAGACAGCAAATGCAATCAACCCCTAATGTGTTATTAAAATCATATATTGTGGTGTGATTTTTAGCTAAAGACAAGTTCATGAGTATGGGAACCTGTCTGCAGCTTTTGGATGGCTCAAGCTGGCAATGTAAGAGATGCTGTTCCTGTTCAAGTGCTGGGCTTTTGTACTTTTGATGCTGGAATTCCCATGCTTTTTCCTAATGACAAATATAGTGCTGATCTGTGTGCTGCTCAGGATTTGACTCATCTGCAGCCAGCAGCCTGGGACTGTTTGGAACTGAAACTCAGGTACGTTGCACTTAGTCAAGGACAACTCTGCTTTAGTTCACTCTCCTGGAAGAAAGATCAGACCTGTGCAGGTGCTAAGCAAATTCCTCCCTGGTTCTGAGAGCCCTCAGCCCCTTTGGTTGTGGCTCCAGAAGCCACACATCCATGCTAATATTGCTAACATTGCTAATATTGCAGTGCTCTCTGCTTTCCAGTATGGTACTTCATTTGGGCACCCTGCTACACTCTCACAGAGATACAACTCCCAGACAGGAGCAGCTTGGAATTTGGGGTGAATGCATTGGCCTGTTCACACCACTGTAAGAAGAGTTATGCTAGCAGTGCTTGGGGAATCACTTCTTAATGGTCAATTGCCCAAAAGAGGCCCTTTGCCACCAAAGCTGTGCTTTCCAGCACCTGTGCCCACCCACGTTTGACAACCATTATGTTCATACATGTGTGAAAATGGAGCATCCCAAGCTGGATTTACATTTTATATGTTGGGCTTTTAAATATCAGCCCATGTATGTATCTAAAAGCACCCTCTTCACTGCACTGGACTTTCTAGAGATCACAGTCCTTTCATCAGAAATTGACTTGTAGCAACTTCAGCACTAGCTTGGTGATACTCACTGCTTGAGATATTGATACTCTTCTGCCTGTTCCCATCTATTTCCTCCTTGGGTTGAGCCAACCCCTGTGGTCCCATATGGGCAAATTTGGCAGGTGCAGGGGCTGGATAACAAGCTCTGGAATATATTTTTCCAAGTGTGTCATCTGGCTTATAGGAGAACTCTGGCTTAGCTGTACTGCCAGTACTGGAATGACTCTGGAGCTGTCTCCCAGTCAAATGGTCATAGAGCTGGCTGGCTTGCTGTGTTTTCCTGGATAGCGTATTGTCTCCCTTTTTAAAAAAAAAATTAAAAAAAATATATTCCCTTTTCACTGTGAGAAATATGGTCCATATGAAACATCTGACATTAAACCCCTGTTTTAAATTCCTTCTGCAATCTGTGTACTAGGTCCATTAAGATAAAGGCAAGTATTTTTCCAGTGTCCATATATGTTTGTGTTATAGCTGGGAGAGGAATTATAGGAACTACCTTTGTCTCTGCTTCTGAAATGCAAATCCCAGCTCTGAGAATGAGTGCAGAATTCTTTGCTTGCAAAACCACAGCTGTGGTTAATGACCATAATGGAGATGAAGCAGCACATTTTCTTGCAAACATTAATAACTTCTGTGCACATTGTCCACATTTTGCAACCACATTTTGCAACCACATTTTCAAACCACGGCATGTTTTTCAGAGGACAGCTGCTTGAGGAAAGCCTTTCTTGCTACCAAATGCTGGCACTTGGTTGCAAAGGTCTGCTCTCGATTTAAAGAGTAGAAATACAACAGGACTGGTGGCCCAGCACTTGAAAAATCAACAACTAAATAAATCTGCTAGCTATTATTGATCTTCATTTCCCCCCAAATGGTATCAGAATTCAGCATTCCTCAGGCTGAAGGGAATGAGGAGTTCATTTTTGAGTACTTGCCATACTGCATATGTCAGTACTTGCCACTGACTTTCCCCCATCGCAGCCATCTGCAGCCCTCCTGAACAAAATCATGTGCAGCATTGTGTTTAATGTTCCTGAAAGAAAAGGGAACATGTAATAATTATTTTAAAATAAACACCAAAGGGACAAGTACTGTGTTCTTTGGCTTAATTCATACACGAATGAAATCATTTCTCTAAGCAGTTCTGCCAATGTCTTGTTTCAAAGTCTGAGCCTTGGAGGAGGGCTGCAATCACTGAATGAAGTGTCGGCCATCCCTCCCCCCTCCCGCCCTGCTCCCAGCTCCACTGCAGCCCAGCGAGCTCAGCCACTGCTGCACCACGTCCAGGGTGAGGAGGCATGGAATACCTGCTCAGGACAAGAATATAGCACAGACATTGCATGTGAGCAAGAGCCCAGGTGCCCTGTGGCAGCCAGCTCAGGTGCCGTGGCACTGGCTCCCTACTTCACCTCCACCTCAGCATGGAGCAAAAACAAGTCCTAGTGGCATTGTGGGCTCAGTGCCTCCAAGAACTTGGGATCAGCCTGGTCCCCGTGGTGGCGTGGGAATGAGAGGGCTCCCCTGTGGGTGCCACGTGTGCTGCTCTCCTGCCTGGCACTGAAGTGCTGTGGCTGTGGCACTGGGGCTGTGCTGCAGGGAGATGCAGCTACTGCTGTGTCCAGCTCCAGTGTGTGGGCTCCAGCTCCTGGTGTGGGCAATATCAGACAACTGTGCAGGCTTAAAATTTGTTGTGTCTGTATTAGATAAGAGTGCTTGTTCTCTCTCTCTCTCATGCTCTCTTCCTCCCAATCCGTCTCCCTTTATTTGCAAAATTTAGTGGCAATGGTACAGAGAAGGGGTCCAAGTTCAACATGTGGCTTAGCCCATCCTGAAAATCCCACTTCTCTGCCTGGCTCTCAGCCCACAAGAGAAGGGGCCATTAAGCTGAACATATGAAGATGCTGAGATACCCATGCTCAGCATGAGGTATCTCTTGAGGTCAGGTGTGCTGAAGTCCAGAATAATGTCTAGCTCACATGTATTTCAAATATATTTTTGGGTTTTTTTTATACCTGATGGGCACAGAAAGAATTGGCACTTGTGTGATGGTGTAGAGCCACAGAAGCTGGGGCACAATGACCTCTGCAGTGTCATGGCCAGGGCCGTGCTCCTCTGCTACCAACATGTCAGGACAGAGGACCAGGGACTTGGCAAGGACATTCACCACCTCTTGGCAACCACTGTCCAGTTTAATTTTTAATTACCTTCGAGGACAATCTCAAGATATTACCAATGCACTCAGAGGGAGTTGCGTCAGTCTGTATTCAGAAATCACAGTGAAAACTCAAACTTTGCTTTGGCATTCATTCTGAGGAACATTTAAAAACTTTAATATAATTGAGATGAGACCCTGTAACGGACTTGTGTTTTGTTTTTAATTTTCAAACCATTATTTGAGTTCTCTGAGACAGTGCCTATCTTGTCAAACAGAACATACTGACACTTTATTTATTGTTTATAGGAAAATCTGCAAAACCTTCTTCCAGCCAGGACTCCATAACTCCCACTTAGTGACAACTGAAAGCAGTGGGCTTCATCTTGTCTGCACGAGGCTGGCTTTTCCCCATTAGCATCGTTGCTTTAGCTCTGAACCAGAACCAGGATAATTCACACCAATGAATGCTGTGCCAGCACGAGGGACGTTTACAGACAAACCATCCTGCACTAGTAGACAGCATGGAGTCAGAACATAAATGCTCCAAAGGCTTGCAGCCATCTCAGTGCGAAGATGCTGATCCAGTGAGCAACATCCTGAACAGATGTCTGCTCTGTAATTGCTCATGTGCATGTTAACACTAGCAGGTGATGACCTGACCACCAGGCTGGGTGTGCATGGGTGTGTGTGGGTGTGCAGGGGGGTCAGTGTGTGTTAAAGAGGACGAATCTCTGGATGCTGATCTTGATGTACGGTAGCGTTTGATGAAATGCATCGTTTACCCTAAAGAGGGGCCTGATCAATCACAACAGGTTGAGCTCCATCTGCCTTGTCTTAGCCATGTGAGTCGGTGGCTAGGGAGGAAATTGTTACTCTCCAGCTCAAGTGAAATGAGTCATGAAGAAGCAAAGATCCTGTGTGAGTTTGATACAATGTTCACTATGTCTTGGAAGAGCTATTTTAGGAAGAATTTGGCCAGAATCCTTGACTTTTGATTATTCTTCTTTCCTTCTCCTTGGATTTTACTGTTTCCCTGTAGCATGTTCTAAACGTTGTGTCTTGATTTATATCTGTAAATAAATCTCCTTATTTATGAGGATGTAATGTCCCTGGGGTCCAGGAGGCCCCAGCCATTCCATGTAGCTGAAAGAGACGTTACCTAAGTGGACCATGAATCAGAAGTGGGGCAGACAGGGAGAACTATTTTTACCAACCTGCTTGACTTGTGAGGGGGTCTGCCCAAAAGGCAAGTGGGGGCAGCTGTTGGGGAGGACTGGGCAGGTGATAGGAATGATACCCTGGGGGATAATTTCTGAGTGTTACAAGGTGCTGTGCTGAATTATGGAACAGTGGAAGGAAGCAGGAGAGACTGTGGGAAAGCTGTTCATGTGCTATCTAAGCAATAGCCAGGGCATTCTTGACAGAGGAAGAAAGATAGAAATTGGTGGTAGCTGCTAAAATGAATAAGTTGCTTTCTGCTGTTTGCTTGCCAGAAGCAACCTGATAGAAAATGTGTAGCAGCTGGAGTTGGGTTGGTCACAGTATAGTTATGATGGAGCTTTTCTTGCAGCCTTGTAGGCTTTACTTCCATTCCTGCATTGCCTCTCTGATGACATGAAATAAAACCTGTTGTTAGCAGTGCCATTGCTGGCCAGTGTCCACAGAGGAGCTACATTTCCATTCTGTATGTTTGAGTGCGAAGCTTACAGGAGGTTTCTGCTTCTCTTGGGAGACAAAGTCCTTCCATCTTTTTCTGGACAGGTTCTGGTTGGAGAGATGTGGTGTTATCCACAGCAAATTCAGGTTGTGAGGAGTGCCAGTATCTGTCACCTGACTTTTCTGTGTTTATGGCCTTTTTTGGTCGGGTAGAAACCTTGTCCTAACACAAGTATAATTTCCTTTGCCTTCACTGAGAGATTTCACAGACTAGAGATCAAAAGTCTTTCCTTGATTTTTTTTTTTAAAAATCCGTCTTTGTTTTTCAGGAATTTTTTTTATCCATTTATCTTGGTAATAATGCTCTGCTTGCTCATCTCACTGAACTGGAGATGAAGAATGGCTCTATGTACTTTTACAGATAGTTTTATTGTTGTTAGTAGGGTCCTGATCTATGATTAGAAAAGTAAGTGTCTTGGAAATCGCATCTTCTCACTCAAAATATATGTTCTGGCCTGACTTTGAGTCTAGGCTTTTACTGTGAGTGATTACTGAAGATAATGTGTTTATTTTAATAAACTAACAAATGTTCTACTAGCACATCATGTTTAAAAACATTTTCATTGAGTCTTTCCTTAAAAGGCTCTAATTTCATGGGAAGATTGAGTCTTCCGCATGAAAAAATAGAAAGATTTGAGTAAAACCAAGAAATATTTCAGGTGAAAAATATTATTAGAAAGTTCTATGTCAGGCCATCTTCATGTCCACACTTTCTTATATGGACTGACCCCATCTCTTTGTCCTGATGCAATCACAGAATTGCCACCTTGCACTGCTTCCCTTTGCTGTGTGAGGACATCACAGTGCACTGGGAGATGCAGTTCAACCAACTATTTTCATGAAACAAGAAGCATAGTATTTAAAGATTAAATATCAGTTTATATTTCCCCCATCATCNTTCTGTAAAATGAGGGAAAAGTGCTGGCATAGGCAGGAAACTGATTGAATTCCTCTACATGTCACTTCAACATATTTACTGGCTTACAAATGATGACAGTGTCCTCTTGCTAGTAGTGAGGTAAGTGGCAGAAAGCAGCCAGTACTCTTATCAACTCCCTTGAGGAGTTTGGGGAGTGACAAAGAAGAAAAATCATCTTTTGTCTTGCACATAGACCAACTATGATATGTAATCACAGAAAAAAAGAGCACACAACCAGCCAGTCTTTGTCAGCTGTCTAATTATAGCTACAGCCAACTAAATAGCCAGCAACATGCAGTCCTCATTAAATCTGCCATGAGCAGAATTTGCTGTTAGGGTCCAGAGAAGCTGGGATAGTGAGAGGCTGGACAGAAGTCATGCAGGGAAAAATGATTTGAGGAGAGGAACGGCTCTGTGGTCCCCCACCTTTGGGGACTGAGGAACTCAAACGCTTGTATTAAGAGGACATGACTTTTTTTTCAGAAATTCAGTGTGTGAGTGACCCAGAGATGCTGAGGATGATTATTCAGCTGCTCTCTGAGATATTCTGAAGAACTTTTTTGCTGAAAACTTCCCTTTCAACCTTTTAATGACTGAGTTTTCCTTTGCTTTATCCTCAATTATGTTGTTTTAACACTGGTAGGGGATGAGGTTGCCACTCTTGTCAAAACACAGAAACAAAAAATTTAATAAATAAACAACTCTTCTCTGCTTTTATTACAAAAGAATGCTGGTTGTGTGTGGGCAGCTGTGATCAGAGTCACAGCACTGGAAACATAAGATAAACGCATGAAAAAGCTAGCTAAAATGTCTGGGAAGTGTCCAGGTGGCAATATTAATAGGAGGGCTCAGAGACTCTTTGAAAAATCTAAGTTATAGAACACTTTGATAGCTATTTTTAAAACATGAACAGTACATTTGTTTTTCCTTCTTTCTATGTGTCCATCCTTTCTAGGGTTCTCCTGTGGACAAAATCCCTTCCTGAACTCTTGCTACGATCATCCGTTGTCTGCTTCATTTCTGAGCAGGTGCACACCAGAGCCTCAGGCTGTGTTAATGGTTTGATTCAGTAGCAATAGCTAAATGATAGGGGAATAGATAAGATCAGCTTTTTCCACCTGAAGCATGATTCTCTAGGGAATCATCAGGTCAAAAAGGAATGAGGTCTTCCTCATAAAAAAATTCAAACACTTCATGGTCTTGGGGATATTTAAATGCAACCTGGAAAATCCCCTGAATTTTCCTACCAGCAGCAGCAGAGTGTGTGCAGCCAGTGCCCGCTGGGAGCTGTGGCACTGGTGGCACTGTGCTGGTGGCACTGGGAAGATGCTGCCAGGTGGAGAAGGGAAATGAGCTCCTCTCTGCTCCCCCCTCCCTCATCTCCACCTCCCTCCTGGCTCTGCCGGGTTAACAGCGAGGAGTGAAGGGAAGGGCTCCATCTGCTGCCATCTTTTCTTTTTCATTAGGAGCCTGGCAACCATTGCTTCTAGACCAAAATGATTTCAGCTTCACACTGTGGGATTCTGACCCCCTCAATACACACATCTGAGCAGAGAGGTGGTATATACAAGCCCATCACTCACAGCTAAAGGGCATCCACAGGAGCCTTTAGGCCTAGAAAGGCACAGATGCACAAAACGGAAGACATGTTACTGATGATTTGCTTCTATTTATTCTCAAAGACCAGTGTAAAGGAGTTTAATGTCTGAATTCATTCTTAGCCATGGACTGAAGTCGACAGAGTTAGATCAGGACTGTGTTTGGCAGGATTTCCATATCCTGCAATTCAACATGGAATATGTAATCATCTGACAGAAGGTTCAGTATGTTTAGTTGTATAACTGTTAGAACAGATAAAGGATCAGCCAAGCAAACAGTGAAATATGAAAACGGTTCTCGTAAAAACATCCCAGCCTTGGGGCATGCATCTGCCAAAACTACTCCGTGGTGACATGAATGGACATAGCATTTAACTACTCTCCAAGAGGAGAGAGGATTACAAGGAGGTGGGGAAAGCAGAAGAAGCCAGAGCAAGCCTGCCAACAATAGCAGGTTGCAATACTTAATCTCAGTGCTTGTGCCAATGAGCTTCGAAGCTGCTGTTGTTTTTATGAGGAAAAATGCAGAAAAGACTAATCTGTGTATTTATGTCTGTCTGGAAATATTATAAGTGCCGTGTGGTCATTTTGATTCCAGAACCAATGGGGTCGGTATTCCCAGGATGGGGAGACTTGGACAGGGTGCCAGAACTCAGCCACTACACGTGGGACTGCAAGAAGAGAGAGTGAGTAAATGGAGAGATTCAGCAAAGTGGAAAACAAACCATGAACTCTACCCACACTTCCAAATAATCAATTTTTTTGGGGCTGTTTCAGCTCAGGGCTACAGCTTGTATGCCCTTGAGAAGTTCTAGAATACTGTCTTCAGTGCTCTCAAATAACAAAGTCACCTAAATTGCTCATTTGTTTTCCGCTGGAATATAACTGTTATTTTGCAGGAGTTTATGCTGGTGAGGTGAGCTAGAGCGAGCATCCCTTGTGCTGCAAGCTTCAGTGAACACAGACAGGTGCAATAGAGGGGCAGTGCTTGCCTGCCAATGACAATATTTTCCTGTGTTTACCAGTATGTTTCACAGAACAAGGGCCTGTGGCTTATTATCTACTTGTCTTTCCATTCTCAATGGAAACAGAGCATTTCTTGACAAAATAGGTTGGGTTTTAATTAGTGGCTACTCTGTTTTGGTTTTTGGTCCCAGGTAATTCTTTTGACAGTGGCAGCAGAAGTTGTCAGTACAGCACTAACTTTTTGTGGGCACTAGGATCTGTATGCAGGTGACAGGCACATCACATAGGTTATTGATCAGTATTGGTACAGAGCAGGCTTAACATGACAGAAATTTGTGTCCTTTATGGTTACCACTGTGGTTACCACAGGCTGCTTGGGGGCTTTGGGGTCAGGTTTTGTTACTGGTGACAGTGCAAGGAGGAAGCAGGCTTTCCATGGGTTGTTTGAAAGATCTGCAGAAGTGGATTTGGATTCACTGGGCATTCCCTGAGGAGGGTGGAGGAATAACACAGATGATTTGCTGCTACTTCATACTACTCTTTGGTTACACAAAAGCCTAATACACTGATCTGTCTTTCCTATCTGATCCTGCCATGGTAGTCTCCATGCTGTCTAAGGGTTTGTTTGATAATATGTCTCTGGTGGTTTGTTCAGTTTTGCTTTAATCCAGCGAAAGCTTAGCTCTGTTTGACTGGTAAAAGACAGTGACACGTAGGAGTAGAGCTTCTTTGGCTTTCTTTGTTGGGTAGGACAGATACTTGGCAGCTGAGTTTCCCAGGGACCTGGGGATTAAAGTGAACCTTGAGTTTCTTTCTTACTTGAAAGTCTCCATCACTCCAAATTTAACATTTTTCTTCTATATGGGCTGTAAACTACTGCAGGGAAGAAACGTTTTCCAGATGACACTGCTCCATAAATGGTGTTCTAGGATGTCAATTAACTGTGATGCGAATTGCACATCTCTAGAGTACTCACAAGATCTCTTTTGACAATGAAGTGTCATTTTGGAGATAAATGAAACATGTGTGGACAGGTAAGAAGTTGAAAATTAGCATAATCCTTGTCTAAAATTGATTTATGTGAGCTTCAGGAACAATTTCTTGGTGAACTGGGCTAAACGTAGGCTAGCCCGAGCCTAAAGGAGTTTGCTGCTTCTGTAAAAACTTTTATCTTTCAATGTCTCTGTATCTGTTAATGTTCCTATAGTTTTTTTTAAGGAATGGAAAGAGAATTTCTACCACAATGGTGTCATATTTTGATGTTCACCGAAGTTTGTGACGTTCCAGATCCAAATCTGAATGTCTAACATGATACCCTTACACAGTATAAATGAGAAGTTGCTGTGCAAATGGGAGTTTCAGCTGAGGTGGAAGACTGAACCTTTTCCTTTGGAAAAGAAGGAAATAGCAAGGAAAATGGATGTTCAGCAATGTGGGTACTTCAAATACAGATTCCCACATGCCTTGCTGTAATTTGTCTTGATAATTCTGTGGAAACCAATTTTTCCTCCTGTTATCCTGGATCAGATCTCTCAAAGATACGAGATGGAGACGAGGAGAAACTGTCCTTCAGATTGAAAAAAAACCAGATCAAGCAGCAAATAAATAAACTTTGTGTAGTCAGACACCGTTGCTGCATACCTAAAGCTGTAGTATCATATGAAGTTTATCAGAGGGGTTGGAACGTTTACACCAGTGTTGTGGCCAAATTTCTCCTGGGCGAATTGTCATCCATCTTCCTAAATCCTTTTGGCAGTTTCTACTGGAGAAAGAAAAAGGGTTTGCCATGTGCTGAGGCCCTGGACTGCACTTAGGTTGGAGCTCATGCCCTGTCCCCGTGCATGGTCCCTATCTGAAAAGGGTAGCACTGACATGTGCTGCAGGTCAGTTGCCCACTGGGATGATAACTTGGGATGAGAGATCAGGGAATGAATTCCAGAGAGGCTCGGAGCCTCTTTGGTGAGGTGGGCCTTAGCAGACGAGTGTGCTCCTCACGCCCTGCTCCAGACACCTGTGTGCTGCTTCTGTAACAGCTCCAAGCCTCACTCCCTTTGATCCATAGAGGCAATTGCCTTTCCCTGGCATTGTGGGTGGGTGAAATGACTCTTGCAAGCACGTAGCACAAATGAGTTGTACAAGTGCCATAGTACACGGGAGAAATGTGAGTCATAAATCATCGTTAACATCTGCTGGAAAACATATTTGTGCCCCAACACAGTACCCATGATTAGTGTTATTTGGTATGTTTGGGACACAAATCCATAAAGATTGAGACTAATGGCTGCTTTAACAGGCGTGTCAGTTTGGGCTTAATGAATTTGTTAATATCAGGCAACTTTCTCCCCCCAAACAATGCTGTTGGTAATTCACAAGCTGTTATTCTTGGAGCCCCACTCTAACAAAAGCCAGCCTCTCTGTCTGAATGTTGCTGCTTTCATATTTTATTGCAGAAATTACACAAAAATATTTGGCTTGTCTAATGAGGGCTTGACAATATAGTATATATTGCTGAAAATGTGTCATCACATTATTCCTACAAAAACAAACTTTTGTGTTTTTTTTCCTTGTCCATTGGCATTTTGCTAGGTCAAACTGGGAATACGGGATGTCTGTGTAACTTGTCTAATAATACAAAACAAATGATACGGGTGTAATGCTGGTATTATCGTGGCTACATAGATTGCTCCTTTGCACTTACACTTGATTTTCCTCCTCCTTTAGATCTTTAGGTTTACACTGCTCACGGCATCTGGAGTTTCAAAGGCTTTACAAACACGCGTTTTGTCCTCCCTGAATGTCCTTATTAATCCATGTTCTTATGTGCTAGATCATGCAATTTGTTTTGCAGGAGGCCTTTAGGGCCAGGAAAGCTTATTGTGGTTATCTAATCTGACCTATTTCATTATGGAGGTCACTGAATAGCCCCCTCAGGATTTCCTGCAGCTGGGAGAGAGAGTACTTGAAGAAAGTTTTCCATTGTAATCAGAGATGGCTGAAGGCTTTTTGGCAGTGTAGGCAAAAATTTCTTTTCAGGGCAGCAGCAGGACGGGTTGTGAGAGTAGAAGGGCTGGAAGGGGCCAGGGGACTTCAGGAGATGGGGATGGGAATGCTGGGATAGGTCAGGAGGACTCCAGTAGGCAAGTGTGAGATTAGCAAGCTTTTGGAGACCACAAGTGTCAAAACAGGCACAGGAAATATCACAGACAACTGCAGAGAAGATATGGAGGTGATTATTTTTTGGAAGGTGTGTGTTTCAGGAGAAGGTCACAGGGCCAGGCAGTTTAAATTGAAGCTTTACAGGCTGGAGATGGAGAAGAAAAGTCATGGATTCCAGAGAGGGAATGGAAGAGATGAAACTGTTGAGAGAGGTATGAGTGGAGGGCGGGAGGGATTTGAGAGACATGGGTAGTTTGAGGGAACTGTCACTTGAAGCAGGGATCCTCACCTGATCAAATCTTTTCCCCTCTGGATTTACAAAGGAGATACTTCAGACACTTCCTATACTCCAGAGGAGAGTGAGCCCCACAGCCTGAGCCCCAGCTGACCCCCTGAGGCAAGAAACAGCCCCTGATTTGTGCTGCTCCTATTTGTCCTACCATGCGTCAGCGGACTAACACAAATGGATGGGAAGAGGGCTACAGGCAGGCAAGGGTCTTGAGGTGGGGACAGCTGGGGAACAGTCCTTTCTGCTGCCAGGAGTAGCAGGATGCACCATAAGCTGCTTCCCACTCCACCTGTGCCCTGCCACTATTCCCAATCCTTCCCTTGGGGCAGGATCAGGGCATTACCTTGGCATCCAGATGTGCTGTGGCTCAGAGGAGTCCTCCAGCTCTTTCCTGGCACTGCATGAGAAGGCAGCTTGTGGATCTCCCTTCCCACTGCTCTGGGCTCAGCCCCTCTCACCTGCTGCTGTGATTTGGCTCTGATCTTATATAAAAGCCACACAAGTGGTGGAGAGTCTACCAAGGCTCTTGGTGAGTAATTTCAATGAGTGATGCAAAAACCATACACCTCCTTACTGGTTTGAATCTATTTACCATCAGAAGCATGGGAGGAAAAGAAACAGAGCAGAAGAGAAGTGCAAATTTTGCAAGGCTGGTCAACAGTTTGAAAAAAAGGATAGCAAAGACAGCTTTTCTCTAGGTGCAAGGTTAGAAACACAGGGCAGAAGGAAAGAGAAGAAGCTGACATGAATTGGATTAGGCAGCTAATGGAGGATTGAAGCAATACATTATATTGCTACTGTGGAGGAAAACAAATACCTTCCTCCCAGAGATGAGAGATGAGGAAAGAAGTGGATATTTGTTCAGCGCAGAGTGCAAAAAGCTAGTGGTTGTCATGTCAGAATACAGTATCATTGGCTCTGTGAGGAGGAAAGTGTGGAAGAATTAAGATTTCCAAACCTGAACTGAAGATTTATAAACTCTTCCTGCAAAATGAAAGCAGAATTTTCCTTTGATAAACAGAATTTGTCAAATACCATATCTTTTGTGTCCAGTTTGGTATTCCCTCTCTGACAGTGCCCAGATCTGATTTGTCAGAGGGAGACAGTGTATTTTATGTAGCACACACACACTCACGTAGCTCAGTCTTATGGAGAGGAATCAGGCCACACATGGATGCCTAAGTCCCATTTTGTTCTCCTGACAATGTCTAATCCATCTTGGGCTGTGTACTCTCTCCTTTTTCAGTGGCCACGCTACCTAACCTATGACTGGAAGCAAAGTTAGTGCACTGAGGGCTTTCTGAAAGGCTGTTCATTTCATGACATAGAGGAAATCCCACAGAATAAAGGGGCAAAAAGAGACCATAAAACCAGACAATACTGTTCCTGGCTGGATGCTGGCCTGAGTGAGCCAGAGAAAAGGGATATAACCTAAGAAGTAGGGCAGAACAAAATAGGATGCTTCTGTGTCTCCTTACCTAGTTTATTATCATAGAATTATAGAATATTCTGAATTGGAAAAGACCCACAAGAATCATTGAATCCAACTCCTGGGCCTCCACAGGACAACCTCAAGAACCACCATGTGCCTGAGAGGGTTGTCCAAATTCTTCTTGAGCTCTGTCAGGCTTGGTGCTGTGATGACTTCATGGGGACCCTGTTCCAGTGCCCAACTACCCTCTGGCTAAAGAATCTTATTTTAATATCCAGCCTAAACCTCCCCTGACACAACTTCAGGCCATTCTCTGAGGTCCTGTCACTGTCACTACAGAGAAGAGATCAGTGCCTAATCCTCCACTTCTCCTCATAAGGAAGCTGTAGACTGTGATTAGGTCTCTTTTACTTCTCCCTATTACAAACAGAGAAATACAGACATGGCACTTTCTAAATGGAAATGAAAATCAAAATGGATTTTTTGAGAACTGATCCAGGTCCTGGGAGAATATTTGCCCAGGTCCATCTCTCAGAAAACTGCTTCTGGTGGCAGTGTTTTTATTTCAGTGACTGAAGGAAAGGGGTGTTATGGAGAAATCTGGTCATCACTGGTGAGGAGTGGGGGTCCAGGCAGCTGTTCCAGGTGTGCCGTGGGGCTACTACACATCTGGATGCACTAGGTGGCAGGATCTGTCTGCAGCAGTGAAACATGCTGTGGGAATGGTGTTTGCACTGGACAGAGAGCAGGTGGAGAGCATATTTCCTCAGAGATGCCAAAAACGAGTCCAAAAGATCTCTATCTAAAGATGGTATGCAATTCATTACCAAATGCAAAACAGTCTGCTCCAGCATAGCTCACTGATGAGCAAGAGACTTACATTTTGTTGACTGAAAAGGAAAAAGGTGAGTTTTGCTATCAAAATATCTATAAGCCTTGTCTTCAGGTAGAGAGAGAACACCATGGGAAACAGCTCAGTGTCCTCTTCCTCTACCTGTTTGATATTCAATAAATTTAAAACTGAATTGCTCATTACATCTTGGGCAGACAGGGATTCATGTTTGCTCTTATATCCTGCTCTTGGCCTGACAGAATCATAATTTGATTCTTGCCTGGAAACTTTGTGCTCAAGAGCAGCAAAAAGCAGCTGTGTGAGAAGACCTGAGGTGTTCTCCAGTGAAAGCCTTGTTTGAGAAGCCTTGGTCCAGGGGAGGGCTCTCTGTGAAGAGAGGTTTATTAGAGGTGCTGGTAGCAGCTGTGGTGGCAGAGATATGAGCAAAAGGAGAAATTATATCCTTGCTTCTGTGGAGGGGGATATTCAGTTGATGTGATCTGGCTGAAACTACATGGGAAGTTAATAACAGGGCCAAGACTGGTGCCAAATGAGCTCCCTGGAGCCCCGAGTTTGGATGGGCAACCATGTCTGGTGTGAAAGCAGGTGTTAGCTGCTTTCTGAGTTATGGGCCAAAGATGTTGATGTTGTCTGACAAAAAGAAGATAAAGCTTGAGAATAGCAAAAAACCTGACCACAATATTGGAATGTTGTTACCCTGAAAGTGTAGTTTGGTGAAGAGACAGATCCTGGTTTTCCCCACTGTAGAGCATTTGGGTTTCAGCCTGCTCTCTGCAGATTCCAACGGGTCACACATTAAATATGTGTGTCCTAGATGAGATCCACAGGATGGCTGCTGGGAAAGATCTCCTAGTCACAAAAACTTAAAAACTGTTAGTGTGGTTGTAGACTTCTTCCTTTGTACTTCAGAGGCATAAACATAAAAGACAGGCCCACACCAAAAGGGGAAACTTCATGCTCTGTCCCTGTGAGGGATTCTGAAAGGTCTTATTTTTCCAGACTAGCAGCATGAATACAACCTGGCAATTTCAATTTTAAGCAATGACTAAATGAACTTTAGGTCATGCCTTCATATGGAAGTCAGTTGTTTTGGCTCCTCTCTGACAAGCAAATAGTGAAAACCAGGTGGTGGACAAGACTCTGACATACTGTACCTTTATGTGTCCTTCTGAAGAATGCATCAATGATAAGGCAATACAGTTTCTTTCCTCCCCAGATTCGCAGAGTATGCTTTCTATTTTGTGCAGGTTGCAGTGCATATTGGCTCATTTTTTTCTATGGCAGCCTCTGGTCAATTGGTCATGTTGCACATAATTAATTTTGACGGTCATCATCTGATCCCTCTTCTCACATCACTTGCTTATAGCACTGTAATTACAGCCCTTGCTTAACTTCTTCTGATCTACAAAATGTTGAAAGAAAGTATCATTTTGCCTTCAAGATCCATCCAGACCAAAACCTATGTTTGATTTGATATACTTGGACTGACAAATAAAACCACAGGTAAGAAAAATAAACCTGTGGATTCTTTGCCGGGTAGAGAAAAGGAGGAAAGTAAAGCTGCCCTGTTCCCTGCTTTCCCTTTCTTGTGACTGAAAAGTAAACTGGCAGAGGGAAGCATCCTATGGCACACAGTCAAAGGGGCAACTTGATTGCCCTGTCTGTATGTGAGGACCATGGAAAGGGATATCACCTTCCTGGGGTGATGTGGAGCCAGCTGTGGTGTTTTCTTTTGATATGGAATAGAGCAGAGGACACACTCCTGGTTGTCCTTGGATTGTGCAGCAAGAGCTTAGGGCTGCTGCTTCCCCCTCAGGTCTGACTCCCCACAGAGCATCTCCAGCACTGGCCAAGGACCCACCGGGCTGGCTGCGCACAGAGACCATGCACGTGCCTCAGCTCCCACCCTGAGTGCTTCCAGTACAGTGAGATTTTACTGCTTGGAGGCCATAAAAGTGCCTTAACAAAAGCTGGCATAAAATTTGGGCAACCTTCCAGAGCAAAGGCATGAAAATCCTCCCAAGCTGAAGAGCTGCATTTCAATTGTGTGTGACCACTTGTGTATTAACTCTGCACCTCTGGCTTTTTCACCGCTTCACTAGATCCTCCTTCCATTGGCAACTATCTCCTCTCTGCTTACCCCAGGTTAGCCATGCCTCCTTTTCTTCTCTTGGCCAATTCCAACTTCCCCACCTCCTCCTGCCCATGTTTTTTCTTCCCATCTTTCCTCGCCAGTGCTTTACCAGGATCCTTTGCCAGTTAGAGTGCTCTCTTGCATTAGCTAAGTCCAAGACTCATTCTGCCTCCTTCCAGCAGACAAACCTGGAAGAGGCCAAGGCAAGATCAGGAATGGAAATCCAAATGCACCAGCAAAACACACAAAGCTGGCACTTATGGGTCAGTGAATATCACTTTGGGCACACGAACAAGAGAGCACTGGTAATCATGGGAAACAGTGTTTTTGACAGTGTAGGGGAATGACATCTAGGCAGGACTTTCCAGGTGCAGCTTTATTTCCATTTCTGAAAAAAAGGCACTGAGAAGGGAACATGGATAGCCTAGGATGAAGCATGTCTGTCTGTGGGGGGACAAGCAGGATTTCTAGCCCAAGTTTATGATGGCCTATCAAGTCTGAGAAGCGGTCTGCAGCCCCAGGAGTAGCCTGAACTGGTATCCAAGTACAGCAGGTGGACTTTCCTCTTATAAACACTTACTTGTTTCCAACAATGGTTCCACCAGACACCAGTCAGCCTTGACCAGGCTGAGTTCACTCAGCAAGTACCTCAACTCAATCACTTGTTTTTGATTTGTCTGGAAAAATAAAAACAAAAAGGAAATGAGAGAAAAAGAAATCCCAGGAAAAGTGAACATTTCTGAGAATGATGGTTGTTTGCTGTTTCGTTTCAATTTTATATGAACTATTTGGGTTGGCTATAGCAGAGCTGCCAGGTGGCTAAACATGCCGAGTGAGTGTGGTCAGTGCTTGGGACACGCACTGTGCTCAAGGCATCCAAAAAATTACTCTTGACCTTCATTTAGTCTGCCAATCACTGCAGGCTGCCCTTACATCACATTTTCTCACTAGCCAGTAACAGATTCATAGAAATTAGGGATGGAAAAGACCTGTTAGGTCACACAGTCCACTTCCCCCCCTTCCTTCTCTCTGCTCCCCGAAGGTCAGCCCAGGGCTGTTCCCTGCAGTGTATTTTCTAGTGCTTTGTCCAGTCTTATTTGAAATGACTCAAGTGGTGGGGCTGCCAACGTTTCCCTCTGGGAGCCTATTCCACAGTCTAATGGGCTTCACTGTTAATTTTTTCCTGATTTCCAGCCTAAAATATCCCTTTACTGATTTTGTCTCATTACCCGCTTGCACCACCCTCCACAATTCCTCTCCTTCCTCCTCATTAGCAGCGCTAACACTCCACGCTGAGAAATCACCAGTTAGCTGAGGATTCAAAAGTGTTTTGCAAAAAGTAGGCACTAGTGCTTCCTTTAGAGCCACTGCACAGAGAAGTTAAGGAGCTGGGAGAGAAAATGAGCAATGATTAGAAGCGGACACAAACCTCACATCTTGTAGCTCATTCCATGGCCTTGGTAGATGAAAGCCTGTTCTCACGTCTCCAGTCAAATTTACACACAGTGAGCTGAAAATGAGCAGGGAAGAGAAGGTTTTGATATTGATCACAGCAATCCCTTGACACTTCAGTTTATTGACATGGTGACTGGGAAGAAGGTTCAGAGTCATTTTCTATTCCATCACCTTCTCCCAAAAAGATGTCTTATTGATGTTTGGACTTAGCAACATCCAGAGCTTTTTTTTTTTTGAATAGGATGAGGCAGGTTGCCAATGTTTTCTGACCAGATAACGTCTCAATCCAAATTTCTGGATGTAAACAGATACCATAGTAGACTGTCTCTAGCTCCAAGCTTCACAGCTGGGCCTTGTCTCTAGTGATACATTGAACTAAAATCCCAGCCCCAAACAGGAACAGCATCAGATAGAGATTTTGAGCCTTGAGCCTCTGTCTGGTCAAAGAAGAGATGCTTTCTCATTTACCCTTCATCAAATGTTTTTGAAACCCCTCTGACTTTTTAGATCAGGTCTTATTTCTTGGGAGACCTTTGCAAAGGTGCTTGCTAATCTGTGGTAATGTGATCCTAGCTTTATCTTAGTGCTTGTTGGTGCTCTTTGAAGCCATTGGGCACGGCGGGAGCCCAACCTGCGAGGTCCCTTGAGGACTGGGCCCTCAGAAACCAGAGATGGAAGAGACCTACAGGATTACTCATCCTGTTCATTCCCCCGCCAATACAAGCCTGTTCCCCACGGTACATTTTCCAGGGCTGTGTCCAGACTGATCTTATTTTTAAATGATTCATATGATAGGGTTTCCTCCAGTTCCATTGGTGACTGGATGGTTGCCAGAACATTTTTTTTCCCCCCCTTTCTTTGACTTTGCCTCTTTGGATTCATCCAGAATTTTGAGGTCTGCAATTTGTACTGAACATAAACTGGCAGAGAATAACTGCAGAGAAAATTTTGACTTTATCCTTGAGGATAACCTTGAGGTTTCTTGAGGCGAACAAATCTCTGACAGAAGCCAAGAAAAGTGTTGTTTCAGAGAGCCTGGGCTGCTGGTGAAAGCTGCTTGTGAAGGACAGATGTGGGTTGGTTTGAAAGCACCTCTCCAAGCCTTCAGGCTGACATCAGTGGTACCACTGAGGTTTCTGTCCTAGCTGCCAGACTCTCATGGCTGGTGACTGGGGTTGCTTTCTTCCCTGAATTTAATGGCGGTCTGAATTTCAGGGGACTATGCTGGGCCTATACCCAGTGTGTAAGGAGTGAGATTGGCCAGGTGCATTGCTGCACTGTGGCTCCTTCTTTTGCCATCCCGTGGTGTAAACACTTCAGTTACTTATTGCTGCACACTGTTCTCCCTCCCATGTCACTTGTCACTGTCCTGTGCACTGTTTGGAGATCTTGGATGCTGATGTCTGTGTGCTCAGGATCTCATCTTTCATGAAGTTCATGAATTGCCACCTGGAAAATCATTTGGGATGAGCAATATGACCAGATTTTCTGCGGTCTTCAGCACCTGTCTGTGGGCAGCCATGTCCTCAGAAGGACAAAGCCTAGCTCAGGAAAGAGCTGCATCTAGTAGCAAGGATCCCCTATGAAAGGACCAAGATTTCACCCCTTGTACTTTTCCCTCCATTTTTTCTCTGCTGCTTCTTCAAAACTTTTTCTTTTCCCTTTCAGGGGTGGATTGTTTTGTGTGTGGGATGTGGGGTGTGCTGTCAGGGCATGCTGCGTGTATCTCTGCAGCTGTGGGTAGCTAATGCTTAAAGCCAGTGCTGCCAACAAGAACCCGGTCTGGAACGTCAGTGATCTGTAGGCTGAAGGATCCCTGCCATGGACAGTTAGAAGGTAGGAGAGATTTGGAAATAGTGTACGAAAAACTAAAGAAGGCTGGTAAGAAAGAAGAGGACGGAGCTCAGGGCCACCTCTTGTCCCAGAGTCCTTTGGAGCTTGCCTGCCTTCATGCATCACGGGAGCCATGACCTTCATCAGCAGGATGAAGTCACCTCTGGAGATAAGTCCTCATCCTCTCCACACTGGACCCCAAAAATCCTTGGCCCAGACCTATTTCCTCCTGGACATATAGAGGTTTCTTTTTAATCTCCAGACATGACATGTCACTGAATGACAAATTATGCTCTAGTATGATTAATCTTAGAAAAGAGCTGGGTGTCCACCAGCTTCCTTATTATTTTTACTTAAAGGAGTGGCAAAACCTAATTTCTTCTTTTTTTGTGCCAGCCAGCTGCAGTTGGCTTATCTAAGATCTTAAAGCACATTTTATCTTCCTGCATGTGCTGTTAGTGATGTCTACATGTGGTTTTCATTATTTTATCTTGTCATTTTTTCTTAGAGCCTGGAATAACGACTCTTAGACTGCACTGACTTTTGTCCTGTGGGAACAAAACCAGTGGGATCCAGACTGGTTTAGGGGGATGATGACCAAGTGAGTTCTAACAGGGAACAGTTGTGTGCACTGCACTGTGCTACATGTGACCTATGTGCTTTTCATTTTTACTTGCACAGCTAAAATATGTGAACTTAAGGAGATCCTGTCCTGGAAAATTCTTGCCACTCATCAGTCAAAAAGCTTTTGTAACTTAGAAGCAAAGGTCATTCGGCAACCTGTATTGTTTAGCAGGAGTAAAATTATTATTATAAACATTCTGATCTGGAAATGTACTGTACTGTCACCAGATAATCTGCAGAATAAAAATATTATTCCTTAGCAGTGACCAAAGTGGAAGACTGACCATAGAGGAAATAATATGAATTCTGACAAAAATTAGCCAAAGCAAGATAATTAGAAATCAAAATAGGAAACTGGCGTGGAGGAATTTAGTCCAGTTCTTTCCACACTGCAGATGATTATAGATACATTCACCCTTCAGTATATTTCTTAACATCCTGACCCAGTGAGTGCATTTGAAGTCAGTTCCCATGTCTAGCACCAAGTTGTGTGGTCATCTCCGTGGCATGGGATACATCAAATCTTCCTGCTCCCCAGGACACACACTGCTCCATCAATAGTGGTGAGATACCACAGCTGAGATCTGCACACTTAGATTATTTAGCTTTTCTCCATGGAGGAAACAAATCACATTTAGTTTTTTTTATAAATTAAGTTAAAATTCAAATGTTGATCATCCTGTGGACAGACAGGAAATAAAAAGGTGGTCCAGTTTCATAGCTACAGAATACAAACCAGAGATAATCTTTATTTTTTTAAAGCCATCCCACAAAGGTCAAATTTAATAAGTTTCAGGGTAAAGTGAAGGAATCATTTATTTTATCTGGCATGTAACTGATAACAATGAATGTGTTTTTGATCTGTTTATTTATAGCACCACCAATATTGTAGATATAGCGGGTTGAAAATTTTCCATAAAAATTGTTTTTGGATGAAGGTTTTCCTTTTGACAGAGTAATTTATTTTGGTGAAGAAATGATCACTCTTGGGAAAAAGTTTCCCCTGAAAAATAGCATTTTGGCTGAAAATAGATTTTTTTTATTATTATTTTTCCTTTTTCCTATGAAAAGTCAGAATTTTCCATGGTTAGAAAAGAAAATTCCAAGTAGCTTCAGCATGAGGTATTTTATAGATAGGCGAGGAATAATCCTGCCTCAAAGGGAATGTAAAAGAAACTGACAAAAATCTAAGAAATTTGGATCAGTAATTTTGAAGTTACAAAAGCTTAAATTCACCAGCTTTTCATGTGCTTAATAGAACCTCTGCAGTGATGTGTTTTTAATGCCTCAATTTGGGATTGCCCATCTGAGAACATCTCATTCCAATCACAAAGTCCTTTTCCATAGTGTTTAAAGTCAGTGGAGACCGTGAGATCATCTGGTTTGGCCTCCTCACGTATAACTCAGTTAACCCCTTTCTGAGCCCAGCAGTCACATTTGGCTGAATCACAGATAGAAGAGCAAAGCTCCTGCATTTTCCTTTCAAGAGTGGTTCACCTTCTTCATGTGTTGTTTCTTTTATTGTTAGATCTTTCTAAAATTGCTTAAACACTTAACTGAAAATGTGGGTTTTTTTGGTATTGACAATAATTTTTTGTGTATTCAGATAGGTTAAGGATCCCCTGTGCAATCCATTACTTTATTTTCATAAGATTGTGGTATATGACCATCAAATTACCAAAATTTTAATAATCATTAATAATGTGTTGGTGGTATATGCAGTAGAGTTCTTCAGTCTCTGCCTGTGCTTGCTGGGTGTGTGAGGAGTGGGGAAAAGAGCAAAACAATGTTCTTTAAAAATGTCAAAATTTTATTCAGTGTGGTGGCTTTTGCCCCACCAAAGATACAGGAGGAATTTAATCTTAGATAACAGCACCTTAGCAGGTTTCTCAGGGCTGCAGCAGCACTTTTTCCTTGATGCCAGGACCTCAGCCTGGCCCATTGGAACTTTAAAATCCATCTCAGAACTCTGCTATCCAGAGGACTTTTCTGTTTTATAGGAACAGCCCATTCTTTTTCTCCTTGCACGTATGAATTTTTGGAAAGCCCTTTTTTTAGTAGACCCAGGTTACTGGGCACTACAGTTCACTCTGCTTGCCTTCTCCCCACTTTTGTCTGCCATTCACTGTTTTAAAATCATCCATAAAAAATATCAGCTGTAATTTTAAATTTCCTTTCAAATACTTGAGGATAATATGGTGTAGATATCATATTTATAACCATCATTTTGTGACCCTCCTAGAAACAGCTCTATTTGCTACATTATTTACAAACACTTTGGCTTTTATCAGTTAGTTAATTTTCAATATATTTTGTATACAGTTTCTTAGTACTATATACTGCTGATTTTTTATATCAGAATATTGTGTGGTACCAAGTCAAACACCCCATAAAATTTTATTACATGTACACAGTTAAATTTATCCAAAAAAAGCTTCTTAGAGAATGAACTCAAGTTTGTTTAAGTAACACTATTTTCCATAACCCATTTCATGTTGTCTGGTATTCATTATATTGTTCTCCTTTATCAGTTAAATTCCATATGTGCTTTTTTTATTCTTTTGTTTGAGGTTGATGTCAGGATATTCAGTAATGTAACTCTGGTAGGTAGTTTGCTGCTCTCAAATGTTTGCACAAGGTGATCATTCATCTTGTGCTTTCAGACTTGTTTGGTATTCTGGGATTTAGTAAAAATAAGCAACAAGTGAGCAGTGATTTCTTTAGGCAAGTCTTTTATGACTCCTGAGTTCAAGTCATCAAGCTGATGGCTTTAAAATGTACATCCTTATATAACATTATCTAATTCCCTATTTTGTACCTTTTTTTCTTCTTTGAAATAAAAAATTTACTAATCATACTTGGGTGATTGAGACACATAATGGTAAAATAGAAAACATATTTTATTTTTATCTTTAGAAATTGTTTCTATTTAGAATTTTGCCCTTGTCACTGAGAAATCTGCATTCATTTTCTTTGATCTCATTATATTTAAATTTTTTATTTCAACTTGTTTTGCCAACCATGATATTTTCCTTTAGGATCTTTTGCCCATTTTACACACCTTCTGCTGTTTACAAAAGCTAATCTCTATGGTTTGGTTTGTGTTTGATGCCTTATTTCTTGAATAAAACCTCTGAAATTCCAAGCATTCAGTACATCACTGAACTGAGGCAAGCTTTGAGGTACTGCTGTCTTTTCCCATTGATCATGTGAGGCCTGGTCATCTAACAAGTTCTTGAAGAACTCTCCACTGTCTTTCATAATTTTTCGTCTACATTTTTCCTATTTCTGCGTTTCTCTTCTGTTTTCCCAGTGTCAGAATATAACTGTTTGGAAATACCCGAATATTTTTGCTCTTTGGCCTGTACTGTGTTTGCCTACATGAAATAAATAGAAACTGGTCATGACCTGCAGTTCATAATCCAGCACTCTTTCATTGTTCAGAATTCAGTTCACCTTTATCCATATAAAGAGTTATCAACACTTCATAGATTTGTTTCTCTTTAACAGGCAGCTGCTTCATCCTCCCTTTTTTCCCTTGGACATTTGTAGTGGCTCACAACCTTCTGCCCTCTCTCCTCAAGAACTTCCTTTGGACTTTGCTCATTGCATTGACCCATGGATGTTCAGGTTCCTACATTTCTGACATACCAAAACTCAGTCATGGGCTGTCAGAGATCTGAGTTAACTTATTAATCTGATTTATCTTATAATATTATCTGATTTACCTTATAATACTACCCACCATCTCTTCCATTATAAGTGACTTTCTTCTGGTGTGGTCAATAGGGACTGCAGCTCCACAGATTGAAAATATCCATTTATGGCAATGCACTCAGTCAACCAGGGAAAGCTAAATTTAATCTGTAAAGCCTTTTGGGCCTCTCTGATTAACAAAGTACAGAAACCTTTATGTTCTATTCTCTGAAGCAGTGAGATTTATGAATTCACCAACAAATGAGTCATAGGTTTAAAAAACAAAATAAGCAAAAACTTCCTATAATTAATTACTCAAGTGCTGAGACTGAATAGCTGGAGCTGAGAAGGTAACACATTCCAGAGCTCGAATTGTTGTTGCAAATTAACTCTGTTGGTTGTACATATGCTTCTTTTTTTTTTTTTTAATAGTTTCTCTTTACCTGCAAAGATTGCTTTCAGCATAACTGTAACATATTAAAGGTACATGATATGTAACAGCCAAGTTAGGGGTTTGACCAAAAAGCCAATTCAAATGCTGATGGATTAATGAGATTTGAAGCTGAAAGGGACCACTGTCCCAGTGTATCTGACCTACTCTGTGACAAGTGCCACCTAATTGCAGGCAAGATTTTTGCAGTGTAAGGAACTGGAATTATTTTACGCTTAGACAAATGAATGATGCTGTGGTTGTTAACTTGCTGTTGGACTACTAGAATATGTCACTTAAGCATCCAATCTGAATTTAAAGGCTCCAAGTGATGATGAATTTACCACTTCCTTGGGTAGTAGGTTCCAGTGATTAATTACTCCCTCACTGTAAGGAATTTGTGTTCTATTTTCAGTTTACATTTCTCTACTTTGCACTTTCAGCCAATCGATCTTCTAGGGCCTTTCTCTGATACAGTTAAGGGGTGGCTCATATCATGACTCTCCACTTCAGAAGCTTTCAAAATTCGGTTTCTTTGAGGGCCTAAACTGATTGAACTCTTTACATTTCTTGATGGAAGATGTATTTTCTAGAACCTTTCCAACTTTTGGTCTGCTTTAAAATGCAAATTCCAGAGCTGGACACATTGCATGCGGTTCTTAACAAATTGTGTGTGGAGGCATTACTATTTTTAGCATGCAATTAAAGTGATTGTTCCCTACTTTTTGCTGCTGTATCATGATTCCTGTAGCAGATTCCTGTGATCTACAGTCCACCTCTGCAGTGTCAATCTTTGTCCCATGCATACCCCCACTGTTAACAAAGGTCGTTTTTGTGGCAGAATTCACTCCATTACAGCAAAAGTAAATAAAGCCTGTCACCACTCTAGCAGTGAGTGTAGGTGCTTACCTTGGAGCTGAGCTGGGTGGGTAAATATACTGCGAATGGCCAACTGGAGCACATCCATGGAGTGTGTCAGAAAGGAACCCTGACAGTCTATTGTTTCACTTGTGCCTGGCTCTTTAATGTTCACCCAGTGTGAAGAAGAAAAATCAATTATCAAAGGCGGCTCTCAGGAGTAACTTTACATATGGGATGCAATTACAGTGTGAAAGAATTCTGGCTTCATAGTGACAGACAGTGACTAAGAGATATGATTACCAGGGAACTAGCTGCCAAAATCACATCCAGGAAAAAGGTGTGGGGAGAAAAAAGGCTTTCAGACTGGCCTACATATTTGTCAATCCACAGTTAGTGATACTGGCAAACTGCTGAGCATGTTGGTTCATCCTCAGATGGACTAGAGCAGCCCTCTGAGTCCCTCAGATACTTGTGCATCCACCTGCATCTCCCCTGTTGGAGCCTGGAACATGGCCCTGGTGAGAGGCACAGCCCTGCACTGTCACTGCACTGCCAATGTTGTGCCCAGCTTTGGAGCTGCTGAAATGTGTCACAGGCCTGCTCACGCTGCGCCCAGGGACACTGCTAACCCAGGGCTCTGCACCGTGTCTGCTGCCTGGCAGGGAGGGGTCAGGTGCTGGCAGTTTTCTCAGCAGCCCCTGCGCTGCCCTCCAGAGGGACCGGCTCTAAGCTAGGGTCATTCCTAGCTGAGATGCTGCAGGGCATCATGCTAAAGTCTGGAGACCTAAATACCAGTTTAAAGCAGTTTAAAGCGCTTACAACACTGTGCTCTCTATCAGCTGGCCTTTGGTATTTAAACCAACAGCTATTTTTCTATGAAAACATAACTCTGACAAATATATTCCCTTTTTTCATTTTCCATTTGTCATCTCAGATTGTTTTATTAAATGCTTTTCCCCCGTGGATTTCTTCAGTTTGGCTTTGCTGTGAGCCTGAAGAGTTCAGGATGGCACAGAAAACCATCTGAAGTCACCACCATGCCCTCATGGCTCTAGGTTTGCTCTTGAATTCTAAAATAATTTCAGAGTGGCTTTGTTTTCAGCACACCTTGTAGCCTGACCTCCAGCTACTCTTGGACTCCATGTTCTCTCTCTCTTGCCTCATGTTTTGTTCTGGCCTCTCTGCTCTGCTCTCCTCCTGATTTTGTTCCATGTTTCCCAGACTTGCTGCCACCATCTCTCCCTTCAGAGAGATTCTGTGCCCAGAAAGTCAGAGCCCTGGATTGCTGTCTATGGTTGTGTTTCTTTTGCCATTAGCCTCAGGTGGTACCATTCCATTTGGTAGCAGTAGCAGTGGGATGGTGGCCTGGGAAGGATTTGGGAGGACTCTGGGGGGCTGAGACCACCCCATTCCTCCTGTGAAACTATCAGTGTGGTCCCTGGCATGTGCTGACCATCTCCCCTAGGCACAGTTAGGTGGGAGAAGCCAAAGCCCTCATTTATTTTACTGCTGTGGATAGAGCCTTGGTCTCCACACAGCCGTGCATCTGCTCTAGGATCATGCCTTTCCAGCTGGGAACTGCTGGCTTTGCTGATGCTCTCGCTTGTGTCTGCCTTGGCTGACGAAGCGCTCACGCAGAGCTGTGGCATCTTTACGCCCTGTTTTAATACTGCTACTTGTCAGTGGATACATGAGTCAGTACATCGCCAGCTGCCTCCTGCCGCGCCCATCTGGGGCCCAGTCTGCAGGCTCTGATCTGCAGGCTGTGCTGGGAGAGACAGCATTCTGAACTGTTTCCTTTTTCGTGTGCCTGCCTCTGGACCGACACAAGTTTCAGATGTTTCACTTTGCAACGTGCCTTTTTTGCTTTCTGGTGTGTTTCCCAGGTTGGCTCTGAGAGAATGAGCGGGTCAGGCTCAAGCTCATTTGGGAGGTTGGGAGAGGTGTCCACCAGGGCAGGCACTGCTGCAACTCCTCATCTATCCAGAATGGCACCTGCATCCCACCTGGAGCTGTGCTTTAACCAGAGCTTGACACTGCCAGGGGTGAGCTCTGAGAAATGTGCCCTCACTCCCTGCATCCCTTGTCCCTGACCAATGACTATGTGACTCTGTGATGAGCAGTGCAAGGGCTGCTCTGAGAGAAGCTCAACTCCACTCTTGCCCCCAAGAAGCACAATGGGCCAGAAAAACATGCAATGTTTTTCTTTATGTATCCACACCTAAGACAACTAAAGGAAAAAGGGTTTGGTTGGAGGATTTTTAAAATTTTATTTGGGCATGGAGAGTGAAGAACTAGAATGGAAAATCAGGTGCAAACATTTTGTGTCTGAGATTTTTTATGTAACTTTGACAAGATAACCAACCTCAGAAATGCCAGCGTAGGTGCGTAGGTAGGGCAGGATTTCTAGAAGTGTGACTCCTGGCTTCTTATTGTCACAAAATTTCTGTGTTACAGCTTGCAATATACATAAGCATTGACAAGTAATTTGGGTAATGTAGCCTTTACTATACACTTGTGCTGCTCCATGTTCCATCAGCCTTTTACTTTAGATTATCTCATGCCACTTGGAAACATGGTAATATTGTAATTTCATAATATCTGCTGTCTTTTGGATGTTGCTGCAGTTTTTTTTGTTCCTGTTTTCTTTTACAACCAGCAGATTATATCCGGAAAACACACTTCATATTCTGATAATGGAGGAGGAGTGTAATCCTGGTCCAAATGAAGTCAGTGGCAAAACTCCCATTGACTTCATTAGGGATAGAATTTCACACCATCTTGTGTTGCCTTGCCTAAAAAAGGAGAAGAGACCTGATGTAAAGCCTATTGTAGTCAATGGAGAGGTTCCCAGGGATTTTAATGGGCCTGTATTTGGTCCAGCATGAGGTTATTCAGTCACCTTCAAATTTTACAGAAATATAGCACTTGTGTTGCATTCTCAAAGGACTAATAAACTTACTCTAAGTTAGATAAATTTCTACACATTTCTTCTCTTGCAGCATTTGGGTGTACTAAGAAGTTCTTTCCTTTTTTTTCCCCCTTTTCCATAGTTTCTGTTTTCAGACACTGTTTTGCCTTATGGTGATTCTAAATCATCACAAAACAAATCAACACAGAACAATGAGCAGGATATATAAGTTTGGGTTTATAGATTCCAGTTCCATGAACTTTGATTTAATAAACCTACCCCTCTTTTTTTAGCAGAAAGCACAAAACATGGGCGGGCTGGTGAATTTGAAACCTGGTTCTGATTCTGACCTACATTTAAAAGCTATATTTGAGTCTGATAAAGTTTTAAAAACACTGGTAATGTGAAAAAGATGCTTCACTGTTCCCTTTGTATTTTTAACCTTTTTTCCTATTAAAACTGTAAACAGTTTTATATTATTGCAGTGAATTCTTCTCTAATTTACTCCAGTGTAAATCCAAAGGAATGTTTCTGAGGGCAGGGGAGCTGTTCTGCATTCGCACTGGGGTGAGTGAAGGGGGCTGCCAGGCTGTTTGCCCTTCCTCTTCCTCCTTTCACCGTTTGTCTTGGATAACTCTAGACAAAAAATGCCATTAAATGCTGCACTGGCTCCAGTGATGGATGGTTGTCTCTGCCATTCCCCATGCCTTTGACTGTGAGTATTTAAGTGCCTCCAATATCTAAGAACCAGAAAAGTTCAGGCTAAAAAAAGCCTTTCTGGTAGATTCTGTTTACCTCCTAAAAAAATATGACTATTTATTTTCATTTTTGCATTGGAAGAAAAACAAAACCTCAAGCATTTTATGAAAAGCTTTCTGTGGGCTGAAACATCTGGTTTTGCCTCACATGTCAGGGCCTGATTTGAATCTCTTGCATAATTTTTGATAAGGCAGATGGACTGTCTCCTTCTCTCTCTCTCTCACACACACACACATGCAGACATTATCTGCTTTGAATTTCAGAAACTTTTGTGTCAAACTTTTTTTTTTAATTTGAGGAAATTTTATAAAAAGTGTTTTGTTCCATTTAAGAAATTAGCTTTATGTTAATGTTTGTGAAGAGTTAGCATCAAGAGTTTTCAGTTTGTTTTCGTGTATAATGAATTTAATTTCAGCAGAAAATGGACTTTTACTGTTTCACTCCAAAAGTAAAAATGTTCTGTAGAAAATCTTGCATTTTTTCAAATTTTTCCCTTTCCCTTCCACATTTGTTCTTCATAGTTTTCCTCACAATAGTGTATAAAAAGAGTGAGCATACAAGTGGGTGTTTTTCAGATTTTGAGCTAAATCACAGTTTTTCATTCACTCTGTGTGCAGATGAAAAGCACAGATCTGTTGTCCTTTGGCTGATATATACTTGTATCCTTTATTGATCTAAGCATCAGTGCTCATTGTTACAGTGGGACTCATCAAGTCCAGGTGCACAGACCTGAGGTTGTATCTGAAAAAGGAAATATTTCCCTGGAGCTCAGAGAATTAGGTATCTCCAGCACATAGCCCTGACTGCTGTGCCAGCTGTAGGATAAAATAAATAGTTTCTTGGAGGTGGCTCCTTCTCTCTTTGACCCTAAAGGGAATGTAGGGATTAATTCAGATTTAGATACCTAAATCTTAGACATGTAAACTATGGCAGATGAATCCTGCACAAAGTCCTTGGAAATGTTAATTGGCTTCCTGGAAGAATCAGCTTAAATCTTCCACTTGGTGGAATGATATTGTTTATTTAGTTACTATATGAAATTTTTGCAAACATGAAATTGCAAACTAAAGGTCCTTTGTGCCTTGTGTGGTTTCTTTTCAAAGATAAGCCCATTCTCTTTATGCATACTCTATAAGCTAATTTTATACATTGTGACTGCTTTCTTCCACCTCAGGAAAAGAAATCCTTCTGGGAAAAGTTGCAATGTGATCCAAAGTCCAAGTCTTTACATAGACTTCAGTGACTTTTGAATTATGAACAAAAGTGTTTGGCATTTTTTTGAGCAAAAAACCCCAAAGTGAATTTTTCCATTATTCAGAAGATACAGTCTCTTGTCAAGTGTTAGGGACACTGTGATTTTTAACTGAAAATTAGTGCCATTAATTATATTGGGAGTGTTGGTTGGTTTTTTTCCCTTCTACCTTCATATGTCTAGAAGTCAATAATTGTTCATTAATAGCAATAAATGCACGTCTGTAGGCAGCAGGATTGCATCAGAAATGAAAGCAATTTTTTTCCTTCACAGGTTAGATCCGGGTTAAAAACCAATAAACAGAAAACAAAATTCTCTAAGATATTGTTGGGCTAATCTTCTAATACTGCATAGGAAAAAAGTTGACACATTGTTTTCTAAACCAAAATAATTGTTTTCTTATTTTAAAATCTCTTTAAGGCAAATGTTCCAAAACCTTAGGCTGTATTTACATTTTTTTAGCAGCTTTCTTTAGTTAATTTTTGTCATATTATCAGCACTACCTTCTGTAGTTAATTTGGCGTGCAGAAAGCTGTGATTAATGGGCCTTTGCTATAGCATTAATTTTCAGCCACAACCCCTCCTTGCCCTTTGGTGTTACGTAAATTACTGGAAAAGAACCGTGAAATCGCGCATGGCACAGAGCTGTGGCGCGGTAAGAACAGCAGTCAGGCCCCAGGTTCTGAATGCATCTGGGCAGCAGAATCTATCTGATCCAAAAGTATCTGATCTGGCTAACAAAACCAAAAATGTGAGCTGTTCTAGGGATTAGGCAGTTCTGGTTTATTTTGAACAAGTGCTCCGTCTTACCACTTTCCTTTGTCAGTGGTAATATTTTGGTAGTTATGAAGAAGATTACTGGGCACTTCTTTTCAGTCCTTGGGAGGACACTTAATTTGAAAGCACTTTCCTCAGCAGATTTTCTGCCTGGCCTGACTGCTGTAAGGGCTGTTGGTTCTTGATCCAAAACCAGCTGGAGTCATTGCAGTGAGTGAAGCTTTACATCTACCCTGTTCTTATAGAGAAGATAGTCCTAAAATGGTCACCCCTGGAGAAGTAATTTTCTGTGTTAAAAATACCTAACATCATTACTTAATAATTCTGTAAGCAAACTGCTTGATTAGCAAACCAAATAATTTAGTGATGAGGCCAGAATTATTATTTATTACTACCAAAATAAATGTGAATATGATAAGCTTTGGTAGAAAAAGATTTTCTTTAACATGGGGATCTATCCTATGTCTCCATTCATTGAAAAAATCCTCTCCATCAGGCTGTTTGCAAAAAGGGGGAAAGAGTGGAAGGTCCTACTTCTCCCTGTTTTTGAAACTGCTCCTAGGGGTAGAAAAGAGTGCTAGATGCATCAGAAAAGACTAAAGAGGGAGGAAGCAGGTGGTGTAACCTGCTGTTCCATGGGCTGTTGCAGTCGTTTGTGCTGAAGCTCACAAGCAGTAGCCAGGATCCAGAACTCATCTTTCTTACACACAAATAGCCCTGCTTGCTGGAAAGTCACATTCATTAGTCCCCATGTTGTCCTCAAATGAGGTACTGCCCCTCTGAGGTGTCTCAGTGGGAATTGAGCTGCCAGGTTCAAGGTAGTTGTCAGGTTAGCCTGAGGGGTGATGATCCCTGGCTGAGCAATGCAAATGTCAGGAGCTTGGCAAGACATCCCTAACTGATATCAACAACAGGTTCATCTGCCTCATTCTCATCAGGAGTGGCCTTGTGAGCTGGCAAAAGACAGATGTCACCTGCAGACAGGGGAAGACTGGAGAATAAAGCCAAGAAAGTAGATAGTACATTGTAAAATGCTGTGACTTTGTACCTTTTCCAGTTTAAATGCTAGACTTGCCTCTCTGAAGCCAAGAAGTATCATTTCAATCTCTCCCACTGATGACATAAGACTGCTGCATGACACATAGCCTTTATAAAGCATCAAACAGCTAGCAATGTGATAGTTGTTTTTATCACAACGCTCCCAACAAACGACACATGCTGTTAATATGAATCTATCTTTCAGCAGCAGATATTTCAGGCACTGTTAGAAACATAATCTCACAATGTTGCCCTAATAGAGTATGCTGCAGATGTGAATCTCGCTGGAGTGTATTCTTTCTTTGGTTATTTTCCTGTGGTTCATAGCTTCAGTGGGACACGTGCCCATGTGCTGTGAACATGCTCAGCCTTGTGAATCTTGTCTTGAGTCAGGTCTTTGTTAGCCTAAGTTTGTAGGTGCAGAGGTGCTGGAAGAGCACTGCAGGAAGCGGCATGGGCTGGAGGGCACTGTGGAGGAAAGGGGGAGCATCAGGGCTGACCAAGAAATAAACTGGGACAGTAGTAAGGTTTGGGTGCTGTTATGCCCTCCTTAAAAATGTGTGTATAACACATTTGAGTGGGATTAGGGGCACAGCATGCCAAGGGCAGGAGAATCCCTGGGCTCCTGGTACAGCACTCCCAGGAAGCCTACACTGCTCTTGAGGGGCTACTCATGTTAGTATTGGCTGCAGGGTATGGCCAAGAGTCCCCGATCTCTCTTGGGCAATTATCCATATCCCTTTGTGGTGTCTTTACTGGCATATCAGCAGTGCCAGAGCTCTTATCTTGGCCCTGAATGCTGGTACTTCTGTCCTTAAAATGTCAGAGCTGGCCTTGGCATGGACTTGGTTTGGGCTTACTGAAAGTCTCTCATACTGTTCCTGGTCCGGAGTTACCCTGGGCCAGGGACAATCAAAAAGATGGTTTGGATATGACCTCCCCATTTTAGAGGCCAGGAGTTTAATAAATGCATGTGGCCATGTTATGACAGCATGCTTCTGCTCACAGGGCCAGAGAACGGGGCCTGGAGCTGCCCAGTTTATTGTTAGGGATGTCGTCATTGTGTCTGAGACCCTCCTGCAACAGGGAGGCTCTTGTTTCTTCTACTGTGATGTAAAGAGCACATGAAATAAGAAAAAACAGGCATTGATTACATTTTATAAAAGATATGTTCTTTAAAATTTGCATTTTTGCTGAGTAGAGAGCAAGGCAGAAAAATTTAGAAGTTAGAAGAACTCAAAGAAAGGTGGATCTTGAATAGTAGACAATACAATTTTACATGTGCATAAAAATTAAGAAAGCTGCAGAAATCTAGAAATTACAGAAAGTCAAGGTATAAAAGTCTGCATGAGAGATAAACTAGATTTGGAAGATCTTGTGAGATATCTGGTTGGTTTTGCAAATTAATATCTTCTCAATATTCATATGAACAGGTATAAAAGTGTTAAGCCAATATTTAATAATTCCTAGGTTTACCATATGTATGTTGTCTTCTGTTAGTAACCCCACTCATTTAAATGGAATTGATCTAAGATAAGGTTGGTGGGGCACATTGTTGAATTGTACACAGAAATGCTTACAGACTACTCTTAGGTTTGTTGTCACAGGCCAGGTAATTGCTAATTCTTTGAATATGAAATGAATAATAATTTAGTATTATAGGTTCATTAAGTCCTCTGAATTTGTTAATCTCACACTCTGTGTAATCCTAATTAAGATCTGTTTCCAGTATATGCCTCTGTTGTCCAAATCCTAAATGTATATAACACATGGTCTTATACTCGTTTGAAAAAAATCCCACCAAAATGACTTCACTATTGTGGCCTGAGAAAATAGTGTTCTTGCAGCTGCCTGTAGCTATCAGTCAGGAGCATTTATGTTGACCAAAATACTCAAATAACTGGGTCATTGCTCTATTGCTCTGGTTTAAAAATAAAACCTGACCGTGGTGTTACTCTGGCAACATGATAGAGTCTGGCTGTTGAGTTTCTCTTTTTTGCAAAGTGAACCACCAGGACTAGAAGGCAGGTAAAAATTATAGTGGTTTCTCAGAGTCTGAAACTTTTTGGATAGTGCTTCTAAGCTGTCCTTACCTTCTCACATCCCAATAATGTGGACAGACAAGGAGCTTGCTCTCCACAGGCTCCAGTCTGGGTTGCCAGACCTTCCCACCAGTATTCCCTAACCATCTGACTGAGGCACATCTTTAATTTTTCTCTTCTTTAGTTGCATTTGAAAACTCATTTGATGGATCCTGTCTATGTGTTTGTGGGTGACAACAGTGTGGGTGTTGAGACAGTAGAAAGAAAAGGGTTTGACAGCATTAACTTGCAGCTATGGAGAAGTCACCCTCCTGGGCTTGAGAGATAATATGCTGCTCCTGGCCTCCCAAGTGGCTTGATGATGCTGGTTGGTTTGAGACTTTATGCCAGCAAGCATCTCTGGCACATGGAGCCACAGATGAGAAAGGAGACAGGCTGGGCTGCAGGAGCACACAGATGACACCCAAAAAATGTCTTCTCCAGAAGAGCTCATCTCACTCATCTGCGATTTCAGCTCACGCCGACTGGCTTGAAGCAGAGCCCAAAGGAAGCAAGAGCGATTTGCCGACCAGAGTTCAGAGCACATCTTTTCCATGACACCCATGGGGCCCCAGTCCCAAGCATTTCAGGGAATAACTGTTTTCCCTTCTGCTTCTGCTCTTCAAATCTGGTAATTCAACATTATGGTCTGCCACAGACCTGAATGAGAGCAAAAGTTTAATCACTTCCATACTCCCTCCGCTCCAGTCAAGAGTTTAGCCTGAGCCCATTTGCAAATAAAACAATGAAGAGAGGACTGTTGTCTTAAATGCATCTTGGAGCTGTGTATTACAAAAAAAAAAAAAAAAAAAAGTGAGAAGCTGCAAAGCCCCTTCAAAGGCAGGCTGGTAGAGCTATGAAGTGTTTTCTTTTTGCATAAAGAAATAATGCTCAGTCAAACACCTACAGAGTGTAATTGCACATGACAGTCCATGTCAGAGTTCAGCAATGAAAATTGAAATGAATATTTTTTTGTTTTTCAAGCTGGAAATCATGTGTCAGCCTAATGAGTAACAGGTTTTGTTTGTTTGTTTGTGTTGTGTTTCTGTTGGTAGGGATTACATGCTCCTTTGTTCTCAACATTTTGTGCTGTCTTGGGTCTCTAATGCTACATCACACTGCCTTTGACAGACTCAGCTGGAGAACCAGACTTATTTTAACTAGTGGTGCCCAAATGCCAGCTGTGTGATATGATTCACTTTGCAGAGGAGGAAGAGAATTGTTTGTTTAAGTCACTGCCTGGTTTATGCCTGAAGGATGCCTGCTACAGAGGAGGTTTCACCTGTTAAATCTACACAACCTGTTCTCTTTCTAAAAAAGTATTTTTGACAGTTGTCACATACACACATGTGCTGTACAAATGAACTGACATCTGCCTTACACACCTTGAATTATAACCACGCTGTGGTGCTATTAATAGTTTTTGCTATCTGTTTTCTCAGTAGTTTGATCCTCCAGCACAGCCCCAACAAACAGAGGCCCATCTTTCTGAAGCAGTATTTATTTCAGAGAGGAGATGAAAATACTTTGAACTTTAAAAGACAATCTAATTAAGCAGTCAAGGAATGTTAGTTTTAAGACTTCAATACATTCAGATCCTCTAACATGCAGTTTTGCTAATTTAGTGTGCTGGATGATTGAGGAGGGTAGAAGGCATGTTAGGAATCAGATATAGCATGATTTTAGTGAATGGGGAATGTTTATTCACTGTTTATCATAAAGCAAAACATGAAGGGACTTCTGTGAAGGTTATGGGATGGCCAGTTGAAAGTAACAGCACATAGTTAAAGTGCGGCACTTATAATCTTGAAAGTTTATGTGAATTTAAGAAAGCAATTAGATGAATTCATGGAAAAGGAGTACTCACAGGCTAATAACATGAAGAAATAATCTCTGTCTTAGGAAGTCCTTATGCCTCTGATTACTGACAGCAGGAAAGGAATGCCAAGAGAGGCATCAAGAATCCTTTCTCCTGTTCTGCAGTTTCTTAGTTATCCTCTATCACTCACAGACCCAAATCAATCTTTGTGCTCTTCTTGAAAAATTAAGACCATAAACACAGCAGTGAATATAAACTGGTGTTAAAGCTCTATCGAGTAAATCCTAAATTTGCGGTACTAACAATGCCAATTTCATGTTCCATATTGTGAGCATTTGGTTCACACAAAATTTGTGATTTAAATTTTCTTCTTTTATGTAACTCCATAGTTTTATGCTGATACCCAAATACTCCACATTGTTTTAAGTAAGCTGATTTTTAATATTATCCTGTTGTTAAAATAAATACCTTGAGCGATTAATCACTTTGGAATTCAAGTAAAAGTGAAAGATTATATTTTATGGTATTATAGTAACTGATCACCTGACAAAAAGAACATAATATATGTATGCAATTACTTTGCTTCTTTTGTTCTTATTTCTTATTGTAATTTGCAGAAGAAATGGTCTTTTTTGAGTTTAAAGAATAAACGTTCTACAATAATGGATGTTGAGTAATATTATAAGCTTCACAATATCTTTAAGTTCAACTGTATTAACCAGTGTACAAAAGGTCTGACCTTCAATTTGTGCCTATAGTAATGAGTCCTATATATCCCTTGCCTTACACACACATACACATACATATATATGTGCATGTATGCAAGCTCATAGACATATTTTTGTACTTACACTATGTATTTATGAATGGTATAGAAATGACACATAAATTAAAAACCTGAAAAGACAATGAAAAAAATATTGCATATCAAAGAAGGACAGTGGTGCTTTCCTCTCATCATAGAATTGAGTTTTAAAATTAAAATTATATATTGTTAGACCTTTCCTCAATGTAATATTAATCTGTTGACTTTTTTCATGATAACAAAAGGCTTACTGAAAAAAGTTGTCCCAGTCTCTTAACTTTGTCACTACTTCTCTTGACAGATTTGTTATTACAGTTTCTAGCAGAAAACCCTCATTCTATGGGTCTTATAATGGGAAATGTGTCTGTTAATATGGCAAGTTATATTTGGAGACAGCATGTACAAGACTAAATGCCAGAACACCAATACGACCCATCTGCCCAATATGTAAAGTATAATAACACCATTATGAAGTGATGATATGTTTACATACCCTTGTAACAGGATTAAAGTTTTCTTAATTGTCTCCTGCTTGAACCTAATGTAATGTTTTTGGTGTGTCCTATAGAATAATATTGAAAGAATGAACAAATCAGTGGCGGAACCTTCTGAGATTTGCCTAATTACAACTCAAATTGTTCCCATATTGGAAATTACATGCATATAATGCCTTTTGGGGCACAGAGTAGAAGAAGCATGTGAAGGTCAGCCAACAGTATTCTGCAATGAGTTCTGTCTTCATGAACTTTAAAAATGTCTTTTTCATGCAATGAGACACATTAATTTACTTGAAACAGATTTCAGAATTGTTTTATCCCATTTTGGAAGGCTTATTTCTGCAATCCCCATGAACCTGCTGAGGAAAACACAAATTGAAATTGCCCCAAATTTAGTTAAATCACCACAAATGGAAATCACTCAGCTAGATCATGTGTAGTATTAGAATGCTGCTGCTGCATTTCAGGTATGTGATTTAAGGGTTCTCGAGAGATTTAGAGACCTTCAACCAGATCTTGACCCATGCATCATTCAAAACAGCCCTGTGACAAGCAGGGGAGTCTTGGGCAGGTCAAGAAGTACCAGCTGCATGCAGGTGTGTGTTCCCATGACACTGCTGCATGATTATCATAGGTGAACATGTGACAATTTTTTCTTTTTATTCCACTTCAGCATTTTTTTACAGCACAGCTGCTTGTTAACCAACGTGATGACTTCTTTCTGGCCTAGAAGTGCAGCCTCACTGAGCAGAACTGCGTGTCTGGGAGCAGAGAGATACTTGCAGAATGACTAAATCTTTGGGGAATGCCTTAAAGATCAGTGAGGTTTTCCTGAGCTATTGATAATGGCACATGTTTCAGGACTTCATTGACTTGATTACTTCAGGTCAAAAAATCCCTTGGCAATCTCCTTCAAAAGTGCAGTACAGTTTTCATAGCGGTATTATGCAATAATTTTAGGTATTGAAAATCATACAAGTCCTTAAAGTGTTAGCATCTATATATTGTTTTAAGGTATATTCTAACACCAGTATTCTAGTAAAATCCCAGTTTCATTCAATGAAATGAAATTCATTGAATTTCATGAAATTCAATTAAATTCATTAGTGACACTGAGAAGTATCTGAGGGCTTACATGTTAGAAACAGCCTCTGTACCATTCTGCAACAATAAAACTAAACAACATGCACAAGTGTTGGTTGCCTGGGTTGTTTTCAAATAAAATATAACTGCTTGAAAGGTGTCTTCTGCCTGCTTCAGAAGTATGACAATGCAAAAAAAGGAGTAGATATAGCCCATGATGGATATGGGTCAGAGAAGGATCTGGAAATGTTGTCCTGTTATAGAGAGAATCTGTCTGGGACATTCTTTGGTAATACGGTTCATGTATTGTAGTTTAGGGTCTTTTACTTTAAAAAATGAGTTTTGGCATCAGTTTTGTTCATTGGTAGCCTTTTTCCTTCCAAAATCAGTGCTGAAACCCATTCTAACTGAGAAGAAGGAAAAAAATGTCATTTGACAGTGCTCCATGATCTTGATTTGCTCTGCTTGCAGGGTACAAATGAAAGCTGTATGGTTTGGTTTTGTTGTTTTTTTTTTTTTTTTCCTGAGACTATTGCTTACTTTTTTTCAGTTCACTGGAAATTTAGTGATTTAGAGAGCCAAGTCGGACTCCTTGCATGGGTGAGAAGGGAAATGAAAATGCAATTTTTCAGGGTGAACAGCATATTTGACATGTTGTGATAGACTTGTACTTGCATATCTTGTGAGCTTGGGGTTTAACACTGCATCATTACCATACAGATGATGGGAGCAATATAAACTGGTCTAGAACAGAGTCTCAAACCTGAAGTCTACCCCTACCAAAGATTTGTGCCTCATTTTGTTATACAGAAACAGCAGTTTAGACTTAGTCTATACCAAAGCTTTGCGGCTTTACAGAGCTTTGGGGCCTTGAAAATGTTTAGGTTTTGTCTTGACCTGCTCTAGCAGGGATGAGTGGGCAGGGAGTTCATGCTCTTACCCGTAGCACAAGTGTGGATAGCATTAGGGTTTGGACTCAGTCCCGTGACAGGATAACTGCAGCCAGACTCCCTGGAGTGCTCTGGATGTTTTGTGCTGAACCTGTAGTGCAGTCTGACTCTCCAGCCAGCGTATCTGGGCCCATCACATCAGCTTAGCTGGTGCTCGCAGACACGGAGAGCTGGCGTGGAGTTCCCAGTGTCATTCTTTTCCCAGATTTTGGCTGCACAAGGCAGTCATGTGTTCATGACACGAACACCTTCACGTTGCTCAGTTCATGGTGGCTGGCTTGGCCCCATTGCTTGCCATCAGCTAAAGCAAGATGACTTCTTGCTGCCTCATCGGTGGCACTAACTTGTGTTTAAAGGGTCTGGGTACGTTGTCTGCAGGGCAGACATAACCATTTCCAACATGGAAAATGTTCATTAGCAGTGCTCTTTCTTTCTGGAGATTTTTAATACATAATTTTACCCTTAGTGAACCTTGTAGCTGCAGCAAATGTTGGCAGTTAGCAAATGTTAGTGGGTGTTATCTCAGATAATCGGCTTTATTAGCAAAATCAGGTCTCACAGCTCGCTTTGGCTTGGTTCAATGCAAAGCAGCATTAACAATTTAAGTTTAGTCTGAGCTAGTTGCCTACAAGGGGATTGCCAAGTTTATGTGCATGCTTCTGTGTAATTATAATTATGAAAATTGCTCTTCAGCTTGTGAAATGGTGGATTTTTGCAGGCTTTTTAGATTAAGAGGCTGTCAAATATGTATGCTGTTCCAATGTAGAATTCCACGGCTTTTAAAAAAATAAATTATTTTGAATGTAGGAATCCAAGGCTCTTGCTATACAATTATATTATGATTTAAATATTATTCATATGAATTATGGTAATGCCAGTTAAGAAAACCTAAACGGAATTTATGATAAATTATTTTCGTAAGTTGCATTTAATTTGATACCGTTACTCATTTGCAAAAGAACTCTTTTGTTGTCTATCACCATATTGTTAGAGGATGGAATCCTCAGGATAATGTAGAATTTATGGTTCACACTTAAAATTACGTACAGAAGAGAGATATCATTAATCTAAACTAGTTACTTTGAGTCTTTAGCGGGGCAAATCCATAGCAAAATATTCAGGCATGCTTTTGGCTGATGTAACTTCAAAGAAATAATGCCAAGGTTTCACAACATGATCTCTTGTCTTATCTTTTGTGTTGGAACGGAGATAAAGTTGGTGCAAAATGTTCATTATCAATACCAGGACCATCAGTCCCTTTAAAATATTTCAATCAGGAATAAACTTGATCCAGTAACAAGCAGTGGGGTCTAACAGCCTGTGTTAGTCCACAGGCTGGAGGGAGAATCTTAATAGTCTTTTAAGGACTCAAAGTCTGTGAGTAGAAGTAACTCATTTGGAGATGTAAAATGTGTTACAGGCTAATTTCCATATATGTTTTTCATTAATGCAAGAAAGAGCCATCTTCCTTTCTCTCTGAGTAAAGCTGTCTGTAGAACGACATGAAAAATACAGTAAAAATGTGTAAATAGTAAAAAGGTTGAGTATGGTGAGGTGAAGTTCTGAGCACTGGGAGTCTACAGGGAGACCTGAAATGTGCAGTCCTGAATGGCCCTGAATCTATGCTAATTAACAAAGGCCAGGAGCGTGCACTAATGTGAGTTAGTCACAGCCCACTGAATCCAGCCACAGCAACACCTGTCTTTAATATACAGAAAGAATAATTGTCATGAGGGACTTGAATCCAGGATGCAATGATGGAAGCTCCACTTCATGCAGAGGGTAGAGAAGCCTCTAAAAATGATGGATGATAGATGATGGTTTTCTAACACAAAACATACTGGGTTTGACAATGAGTAATTTTATGTTGGATCTTGTTCTGATGGATATAAATGAATTAAACAATGTGCAGCAGCCTTTAGTGGCTGTGGGTCTGATGATCACAATCTGATTGTAAGTAATACGTAACTTATACTTAATACATTAAAAGAGAACCGTCCCAACAACTAGCACATTTGTGAAAGTTAGGGAGAAGTGATGAATAAATTTTGTGGAAGTTAGGGAGAAGTGATGAATAAATTTGCCTCCAAGGAAAATTGGAGATGTAAAAATCTGAATGAGAGCAGGGAGTTCCTCAGCAAGAGTTTATTATTTGGCTGGTAAGTCTTGACTCCACATTCATAGGATATAACTTGCTAAAATAAATTTTGGTCCAGTGGAAAAACAAGGCTATAATCATCCCCAAATATCTGGCATGTAGGAAAAAAAATAGAGATAGTTGTAAACAACTTGTATAAATTAAACTTATTACAAAATCCCTGGTTACAGAACAGGGATAAGGATATTATTAGGAACAGAAGAAACCTTTGGGATGAGGTAGGTTTGATGCTAGAGAAATCAGATGATACTGACAGTGATGAAGTAAAAAAGACAGAAGTAACAAGGATTTCTCATCTCCATTTGGAAATATATACTGTAACATACTTTATCACCTTCGTAGCTCATCAGTACTGAAAGAAAACAATAGAGATCGGCTAGGGATAAACATTTTTATATTGTCTGTCTTGGCTAACTTGCACTTAAGGATCCTGAAAGAGTTGGCTGAGGACATCTCTGTTTCACAGATGTTCATTTTTAATAAGTCCTGAAATCTTGGGAAATATCCAGAACAGAGGGAGAATTGCAATATTGTGCCAGCAAACAAACAGCAGAAATGAGATGATTCAGACAGCTGTAGACTGGTCTACCTGGTGTCACCTTCCAATCAAATAATGGACAGTCTGGTACAGAATTCTGTGGATAAGAAATTAATATTCACATGAATGTAACAGAAATCTGAACAAATAGTTTAGGTAAGTATGGGGTTTGCTTTTAGGAATGACAAATTAAGTTGATTCTGGTGACAGCACAGACAGAGCACATTATGGACTGTTTTGATTGCAGAAAGTGGTATTCTGACTAAGGGATCAGCACTGCATGATGCCAGCAAGGTGTACTTGGAGTCTATTGTGATTCACATGACAAAATCTTAAAAGTCTTGTCAGTGAGTACCTTCATTAAATAGAAATGCTTTCAGTAGAGCAGTAGAGCATTCACAGAACGGTGGCTTCTGCCATTTAGCTTTTGTAAATCTTCCCTCAATGCTATGGAAGTAAGTGTGCATCTATCCCTGTGGACATTTCTGAAAGACACAAATACTGTCAAAGTGATTTCTTGTGATGATTACACAAGGTAATCCAAATAATTTGGTCCAATAAAAAAATTATTTGCTTAACTGAGACAGAGATATGAAGATATTTTTTTCTCTTTGTTCTGTTCTTCTTAGTTCCAGCCTATTGTTCCTGAAAGGAAAGGTGATGAGTCGGAGATTTTGGAAAAAAATCAAGCCATAAAAATGCTGGAGAAAAAGACTTTCGGTGACAGAATTAAAGTGAAAGAGCAGGGGTTTTTTAATTACAAAAAAATTAAAGTGGGACGGGAACTTTTAACAATAAATTTTTTATTGGAAAGAGCTGCTTTGTGGAATCAAAGTTCTGTTAATTTTTTCTTTCATTTGACTGATTTTTTTTTTATTTAGCTTTTGAAGATGCTGATATAAATCATACTAACATTTTTTAAACCATAAAAGCCATTTTTATACTTTAAAATGGCTCATTTTTTTCTGAAATGTAAGCTAATTCTGGTAACAGGCAGTTATAAAAACAGAAAATGGTATATTCTTCCCAACTGAGAATCCAAAAGTCCAAAGAATTATGAAAATTTTAGTGTTCTTGGAATTTTATTGGTGAGCATTTTGAATATCTTAGATGGGAAAGATAGCTGTTTTGGGAAAAAAAGATCAGAACAACATTGTTCTGTTTATGTAAGAGAGAGATTACTTGATTATAGAATATGAATAATTTAAAATAGGATCAGAGTTCTAGGAGACAAATATGAAAATAAATATTTACATAAGAAAAAGCTGATCTTTTGAACAATGCAGACATAGTAATTTAACTTATTATTTCTATATTGAGTCCAGTAATTTATAAGACAAAAATTTATCGTCGGGAAAGATAGCCAGTTTTGAATCCATGTCTTCAAGATAAAGCGTTCCATCATTTTCCTTTGGAGATAATTTCAGTGATCAATGATTCACACTTTTATCAAGATGCACTTCTGCTTTGAAAATCTGCCTCTTGCATCCTACTGTTGACTCTTATGAAATTATTGTATTAAAGTAGTCCTTTAAAACCTGTTTGTTTTCTTCACCACATAAATTTTTATTTATCATCGTCAAGATTCCCCTTCAACTAGCCATGCCATACAGAGGCAGTCAAAACTGAAAAGAAGACTTTATGCTAAATCAAAGACCCAAGTCCAGGTTTTGCCTAAAGAGAAATTTTATTTGAAACTTGGTACTTCCATTCCAGCTGTCAAAAATACAGATCCATAGAAAATAAAGGTATGAGAGACAGACCTCCAAGGGTCATTTTGTACTGTGGCTCAAGGCAGAATTAAATAAACTTGTGTCATTCCTGCCAGATGCTTTCCTAACCTGCTCTTCAAATCCTCCAGGGATCCTAGAGGTTCCTTAGGAAACCGATTCCAGTGCTTCATTATCCTTACCATTAGGTAATTTTCCATAATATCTGATTAGAGTCTTCCTCAATGCAGTTAAAGTCCATTACTTTTCACTCTTGAAGACAAGGAGAGCAAATTATTGCTGTCCTTGTGCCTCAGACTTTCCACTATCTTCAGGTGTTCATTTCTTGAACCTCCCCTACAGGAAGCACTGATAGACGTGGCTTTCCTCAGGATGCTCCAAAGTAGTGCACTTGGTAAAGGCTTGCTAGGGCTGATGGACTTTTGCTTACATTTTAAAAGTATTGCTATTGCTACGTGGCCTTCCAGAAGGTGTTCATTCAGACAGTGACCACTGTTCTTAAACGTAAAGAGTATGATCTCTTCAGAATGTTCATTTGACGCTGTTGGAGTACATTTATGTTCTTGTATTGCACATATTACCAGGGCTACATGCCCTTAGAGATTTGAGATATCCCAAAATGTAGTTCAGACCTGTCAGCCCAGCTTTCCTTCATTGCTGAAGTCTGATGTGATAGTAACCTTGTTTTTTTGGAAACATATTTTTCACATTTGAAAATGTCTGTCACAGTTTGGAGCATCTCGCTAGATTACATCACAGTGGCATGCAACACACAGGAAATCTGAAAAATATGCTGCATTAAACTGCCCTTAAGGAAACTGTGGTATTCAAAATAGAATATGTTTTAAATCTTACTCCCTTGTTTGTACAACTGGCCTGTGCTACGTAAGCCCCGTTAAAGCTCGGAGGTTGTGTGCAGTAACCAGGTATCCCCTGGTTTTGGGTAAGTTCACCCATAATACCTGCACTCTGTTTTGAGGTGAGGGGAGCTGGGGAGGTTGGTGTTTTAACCTGAAATGAATTATTTGCCAAACTGTCTGATTGATAATGGAACTGGAATACAAAAGAACGAGACATACAAAAGAATGAGACATCATCTGAACTCAACTCAGTTTAGTGAGACTTTATTGACACCAGAACTTCTCTAAGATCTGCCAAGGAATGTTAATCACTGTACTATCTGTCAAGAGGAAAGGGATAACTTGGTATAGAAAGAGCCCTTTATTAGTGTGCAGATAAATATAAGTGTAGATAAAACCAATATATTTTGTTATATTCATCAGGGATTGCTCCCTTTATGAAATTTTACTTATTGTTGCCAAATGATTGATGTACTTAAGTCATAATTTCATCACATAGCCTTCTTTACAAGATATTGAGAAGGCACTGTGATTCTCACTTGATTTCAGACTTCAGCTGTATGTAGCTCTGTCCAGTTTGGCACCCTATTTAACCTCGAGGGGAAAAAAATAGGTACCTTTCCCCTGCATTGCCTTTCTTTACCCTCTCCTCCTCCACTGCTCTCACCTGCACCCTGCTCCATTTCCATAATGTGAATGTGATTAAAAGATGCCTTTGGCTGGACTGGAGTATATCACATTTCTTTAAGGGGACAGCAGCCTCTCTCCCATGGTGACTAGCCCAAAGCCATCCTGGTCTGTTCCAGGGCCCTAAATTATCATAATGTGAATAGCAAAAGTAAAAATAACATACAAACAAAACCAGCCAAAAAATTGAAAGTTTAGTACTTCGTATTCTTTTCTTTTGAAAGTAGCTCATTGAGCAGGTTGGGTTAGTTTCAATTGTTTTTTGTTTCTCATTCTTTAGGAGAGAAGTGGACTGTGGCCAGGTTTTGCTATCACAGCCCATCTGTGTTATGTGCTAGGGAGACAAAAGAAAAGATTAAAGATGTTACTGTGTAAAATGCTTTATATTTTGGGGGTGGGAAGTAGAGGAGTTAGGGAAGATAGAAAATTATTTCCAGTTGAAGACTGTACTCAAAAATTATTATCTTTTGTTGGTTTCAGTTGTCTGGGGAGTTTGAGATGAATGATGTTACAAATTGCTGATCGGATGTGTCAGAATTAATTTATTCTTTCCATAATTTTTTTATAAAACTTGCTCTGGTTGAACTTTGGGCTGCTTTCCTCTGGAAATAAATTTAAAAGTGGTTTGACACAAAGGTGTAAGTATGGAAAAATGTTAGCATAGTACTAAATATGTATGTACTAGAAAATAAAATTTAACTCATCAAAGGAAAACTTGACCAGTGTGTCAATCCATCATTCTTCCAAATGCTCCAGGGTCTTTAAATGCAAATTAACTGCCCAAAGATATATCCAAAAGATAGCATTCAGGTTGTAATGTCAAATACTCAAGTGCTTGGAAATTGCTCTCCCATACAATGTGAATTAAAATCTCATGTGCATATGAAGCTGTCACTAATTGCATGGTCAAATACGCTTTGCTTCAGTCGGACCTTTGCCACTTTTAAGGGAGGGAGTGGATGTTACTGAATTAGGGAACAATTATTACTTATCATAGGGCTAAGTATCTACTTGAACTATGAAGTCAGAATTATTAATTTCCCCATAGTATTTTCTGTCCTGTGCATGACTTTAAAATCTGGGGCTTTATATGTCCAAAATTCATGAGAGTTAATCAACTTCCCCATAACCCTTTCAGGTACAGGGCAGCACTATCACAAAAGCTTTGAGGCACTGAGGTAAAACATGGTATGCCAAAATTTAAATGCCAAATTTGAGACACCATGAGTCTGATTAATTGCCGAATTCAGCCATGTATATCACAGTTTATGTTCAAAATACAGATCTTATTTTCTTTATTGACAATTGTGAGTCACCAGCAGATATGAAAATAATTTGGACACTCAAATAATGAAGACTACGCTAACAACAAGTGCCTGGGTAAAGCTTGGAATCCATGGCTTTCCTCCTATAGCTGACAAAGGCCAAAATGTTCTGCAGGATGTAAAAAAAAAAAATCTAAGAATGGTGATGCCACTGAGAACAAATGTCATTCTGACCCTACTTCTTTATCCTGGAGTTATAAGAAGACTAAAATGGTCATGGAGGATGGCAATTTTCAAGGTGGTTTTTGCAAGGCTGATTTTTGCTAAGTAAGTTGCAAATGCAGACTGCTTTCTGAGTCTTATTTTTGACCATTGTTTTCAAGAAGGCAATATCACACACCTAATATACAGAACTCTCTTTTTTGCTGGACTTCAAGTTTCTTAATGAAAAAAAAGAAATCTTTGTTTCATTGAAACAGATTTCAGATACTTTTGCCCTTATTTTTGTTTTTCAGAATTGCTACCATATTAGTTGAAAATTAAAGTAAGTTTGTGATGGACACCAACTATGTAGAAGAAGCAATCTAAACTTTTAAACTACAGTTGAGGGCCACTGAACAGGGAATTAAAAATAGGAAATCTGGGGCAAGTTTCCTAACCAGACACAGCTATACAGAGTCTAATCCAGAGCTAATTGGGACAATGCATGCCCTTCCTTTGAGTCTGCTTAGTTTTTATTATTCTTTCAGTTTGGAGAAATTCTGTGACTTCCCTCTTGCTGTATAACACATTTGCCTAATCATTCATTCTATCACAACATTTTACTTAAATGGAAAAGTATCATCCATGCTTTGCCCTTGAGAATACTGAGCCACATATGGTCTAGAATGAAACATTGACTGAGTCAAGATGAGAATTTAGAACAGATTCCCCAGCAGTCACCCTTTTTCTTGCACATCTACCTCCTCCAACTGCATCAAGTGTGGCAAGGTTTTACTTTCACATCTGTGTTTCAAAATGCTTCACAGGGAATATACATGGCCAACCCTACGGCTTGGAGATTTGTTTCTGGTTGCAGGTCGATGGTTGGTTTTGACATATAAAGCACTAAGTTATTTTGGTTTTCCTGACCCAAGACACCACATTTTATGGTGCTACACAGTTGGAGATTAACAGGATGTTGAAGAGGGCACTGTGTGTTTTCAATAAACCCTGATATAGGAGGTCCTGAAATGGGTGATATGAGATCTGTAATGTAAGGAACACTGAGTTTGAGGTTTTGAGAGTTTAAAGAGTCTTTGTTGGCAGCTCCTGGCAGGTTTCTTGAAAGGTAACAGGTAAATTATTTCTTGCGAGTTTAGCCCTCGATTTTGTAACAGCCTGAAAGAAAATTTTTTAGGGCATGAAGAAACAAAAGGCTTAATTTGGCCTGAAAAGAGAGGAACTGTAGAGAAAACTGAGAAACTTTACCAGAACTCATGTATTCAAGCATGTGCTCATTATCAGCATGATTAGAGCTACAGATATCACTGGAACTACTCACAAGCTTAAAGCTAAACTATTGCTTAAATAATTGACCATATATTCTGCAGAAGACCAGAAGTTATGGTAAAACAGAAGAAATGAAATTGGACAAGTGACTTAAGGGTGTGAATGGCAGGTGTTTCAGAAGGAATGGATTTTTTAAAAAAAGTTTCATTTACCTCCTAAATTAAATTTATCTTATAATATGTGAGCCTCTTTACTCAGAAAGATACTCTTAATAGATTTTCTCTTTTGTTCTGTTTATTTTAGTGAGAAAACTCCTCTCATAATTATTTTAATTACATTTCAGTATAAATAATGGGGATTATTACTATTACTGGCAATATTTCTAGTTAAAATATGCCAAATTTAAAATCAGTTTTCTCTGAAATTCCAGATATTTCAAAAGTAAATACCCTTTTTTCCAAACTCTTCCATCTTCATTTTCAGAATACTTTTAATGATTACTTTGGAACAGTTGAAAAATCAAATTTCTGGCCCTTAGAAATGCTGAGATGGAAAATCAGTCCTTTCTTTTGGGTTTCAAAGGAAGTTAACCATAGATCTTTAGTATAATTTAAATATGATGTTTCAGTGTTAAAAGCTTGCATACATCAATCTTCTATCAGTGACTGTGAAGCCCAGCAGAGCATATCTCAGCTATCCAAGGAAACTCCTGAGAGGTGAGATCTTGCAGTTAAACAGACAATTTTTGATATAAGGTGGAAGAATATACCCTTGAGGTGATAATATTGCAAATTTGCACTTTTGCTGGTCAACCATTTCCAGTGTCCTGCAGCTTTGGCTCTTCCTTCAGTTGCATCCTGCACCTCCATAGCAGCATTGGTGCTGTCCATATTTCCACTCCCAGAAGAGGTTGTCTTTCAGTTTCTGCCATGAGGTGGGATAACAGAAAAGCCAAAAGCTCTCTGCAGCTGCAAGGAATCAGGGTTGGCTTGGGTCTGAGGAGGCACAGCCTGGCTGTAGCTACAGAAGCTGGAGAAATGAATCATGGCACATTCTCTGGCACTAAGTTCGGCTTGTGTGGATACACTTCAACTTGGTGACTTCCCCCAAAACAAAGTGGCTGCATCCAAACTGCCTGTGAGGAATGGTGCTTGGCTATGCTGATCCCTGAACCATGCTGGCCTGGTGTCAGAGGAAATTCTAGCTGGCACATGCCGAAAGTCTGCCAGGAAGTGCTGCCAGTGGGTAGCAGGATGATCTGATGTTTGCCAGTCTGCTGGCCCTGTTGAGTTTTTTGGTGTAAAGAGTGCCTCTGGAGCTCATCTCGAGTTGGGAAATCTGGGCACTAAGCACCATCCTCACATGTCCTGGGAAGGCAATATTGGCTATCCCTGCCATGCTGCTGAAGGAAAGAAAGGGCAGCAGGACCCAGCACCCCTCTTCCCACAGGCCCTCAGCATGCTCTCAGTCAGGCATGGTTATTGTTACATCAGGACAAAAAGATTGTTGTCTAAAGAGAATGAGCACATGCAGCTCCACAGCCTTCACCTGCACAGGTGATAAGTCAAGCCCTGTTAGTTGCCTGAATTTTAAGCCCATTAGCCACCATGCCCTGCTGTCACTGACTTTCTAAAGATGAAGGTTCCTCTGAAGATCTCCTTTAAAGGCCTGTATTTTATACTGAGCTGATAATAATGCAACTCCATGGGTCTCAGAATAGAACTTTGTTCATCTTCCTTATTGAGTGTGGGCTGCTCGCTGGAGGGGAGCACTTTTTGGTGCTGGGTAACCATCCAGAGTAATGGCTTTTATGAATTTTGCTGGTATGTACTGTAATAACATTAATCATGATGAACTCATTTGGCAGTAATAGGAATGTCATATGTACTTGTATAAGAATATTCACTGTAGTTCATCATTAATTAACTGGGCTATTATTTTAAAGTGTTACCAGACATGGTATGTAGAAATGGTTTACTTTGCAATCTCCTAGTGTTGAAATCATGTAGGCTCTTTTGCTATGGTTTATGTCAGAGAAAATCACAACAGAAAGAGTGAAGAATCCAAGACTAAGATAATACATTTCAGCTGTATAACCTTTGGAAACAAGAATGTAGGACTTGCCATTCAGGCAAAGTGCTATGAATGTTGTGGCCTATCTAGTCTGGTCTCCTGTTTCTCAACATGTTCTGTGCCAGATATTTCAGGTATAAAAGAGAAAGAACACAAATGGGGAATTATATTCTGAAAACCAGAATTTTAGTACATCCTACTATTAAACATTTGCTATTAAGTACAAAGTTTACATGGTAGTCTTTTGCAAAGGTCACTCATCCAAATAAATAATATCAGCAGTTTCTTCTTTACCCATTACTTTGTTATCACGCTTAAAGAGTTTTAGAGAAACCAATTCTCTTTGAGGTAGAGGAAAAATAAAGAAATAGGCTTGGAAGGAACTGCTGGCTGCTGATGCCTCGTCCCCTAATCGTCTATCCAATCTTTCTTGAGTGCATCAAAGTTCAACCTGGAATTAACTGGTTTTCTTGCTACTGTAAGACTGTTACAGATCTGCAGCCCAGTTGCAAACCTTCTACTTGCCAAATGTAATGTTATTTACTGCCAATTATTTCTTGTGATAACCTGGACTTTCCAGTTCAATAGGACTTATTCCTCTCTGTGTTTACTCTTTTGATATATCTATGGAGCCGGCTATTCTAACTTTAATTGCTAGACTAAACACATTATGTATTTTAATTACTCTCATAAGAAAGGTTCTTCTTTTCCTCTTAATGTCATAATGATTCCTATTTCCTCTGTTCTCCTGTCTTTACTCCAGTGGTTAACTGTCAAGACTTAAAACTGATTTTGGGTCAGTGGTACTGTAAACAGTATAGCAAATATTGTCTTGATGCTACTTGTGACAATGGTGTTTATGTTTCTTCATCCTTGCATGAAATACCTCTCCCTCCTTTCCCTCTACACCCTAATTGAATATTGCCATGTTGAATATTGCCATTAAAAAATTCATCCAGATCTTTTCTATCTTAATAATTTCCAACCAATGGGACTACAGATTCAAGCAAATGATTTAGTTACACAGCTGTAACAGTGATAATCATACTGATGGCTTTAAGTTGTTTCTAGGGACTAGAAAATAATCTAGGTCTATGAGATTTTTGAAAGTGAATGAAGAGAACCTGCAGCCTCAAAAACTGATTCAAAATCACAAGTTAGACAGCTAACCTGAGTTAAACAAGAATTTCTCCCTCATGAGTGTGTGACAAAAGCTTGTTCCTGTTAACTTTTATCCTTTTTCTGCTACTCCTCAGAATCACCTGGTGGGAAAGTCTGTGTTGGTGAAGTCCCTAGACCTGTCACCTGCAGCTCTAAGAGCTGCTTTCAGGTGATTAATGACTATTGCAAATAAAACAGTCTCAAGACTTATCCTTGAGGATGCTCAGTGGAAGAATAAGACTGACAGCTCTCATTTCTCCCCCTCAGTCCCCCAGTTATAATCAAGTGCCCACATAAAGTTACTGAAATCTTTATTTTCTCTGTTATAACTAGCAATCCTAATCCTCATTGTGGCTTTTTTTCTTTTCTTTTTTTTTTTAATTTGATAATCAAATAGATGAGTTTTGTCTGTTATAACCTGATTCAGAAACATCCACATGCATTTCAGTCTGTCCTTCAGCTTTTGTTCTGTGCCTTCACATATCTTTTTATTCATGATTAATCTTTGTTGTGATACAGTTTTAGAGAGGTAGAAAAATTGACTGAGAAATAGAACATAATCCATTAATACACTCACTTAGGGATTTGATTGTTCTACTTTTTTTCATAGCTTTAACCAGCTTCAAATCTGCTCTTCAAATCTCCCTCATTGATCTCTGCGATTTCCAGGAATACATTGGCACAACTGCCTTGCATTAAGCACCAAAGCCTTGAAGAGTTACGTGATGTTATGAGATGAAAATTCTGCCATGATGGACGGATAAATTATTCTAATAAAAGAAATCTTCTCATAGCACATAGGTTTTCACCATTGTGGATTCTTTAATTGGGAAGAGAATTTCAAGGACATAGCCTGATCACATTTACAAAAAACCCTTCAGAAGAAAATGATGTTGAAGGGTAGAGAGGCTAAAGGTTCTTTTAATCTCAAATTTCCTGTTTAATTCAGCACTTTTGTTGAAATGCATCATTGTTCTAATTTTATTTTTCATAGATCTAATTACAATGCCAGAAGAGCAGGGTTTAAATGGCCCTTTTTTGAATTAATAAATTAAAATGATATATGTAGATGTGTGGAAAATTCCTTTGGAACATACATTTGCTTTCTTCAATAGGTTTACTGGAATAAGAAGAGAAATATGGGTAATTTTTTCTCATTCCACAATCATTACTGATTTTAAAGTATCAACAAACTTAAGCTAAATGTAAAGTTAAAATTGCTTTGTTAGATTTATGCACTGAGTAAAAGGATTGTTTATCCCTGTGGGCCAGGTGGTCTTGATATATACAAACTCCAACAAATGAATATACTGATAAGTGAAGTGAAGCAAGACAATTTAACAGCCAATGAGTAATAACTCAATATGAAGTTGTGAACACACTTGTGGTGTGTTCCAAAGTTTTTTACAGGTCAGGGGAAGAATAAGTTCCAAACTAGAGTTGCCATAGCTTTCTAAGGGGATCATTGACTTGTAGAATGATCTGGGCTGGAGGGGCCTTTACAGATCATCCAGTTCTAACCCCTTTCCATGGTCACCCACTAGACCAGGTTGCTCAAAACTCTATCCAGCCTTGCCTTGAACACTCTCAGGGATGCAGCATTCACAACATCTCTGGGCAACCTGTCCCAGTGCCTCACCATCCTTATAGTGAAGAATTTCTTCCTAATCTAAACCTACCCTCTGTCAGTTTAAAGCCTTTCACCCTTGTCCTATCACTCCATGCCTTGTAAAAAGGCAGCTCTCTTGCAGCTCCTTCTCGAGCTCTCTTGTAGCCCCTTTAGGTACTGGAAGGTGCAATAAGGTGTCCCCAGAGCCTTCTCTTCTCCAGGCTGAACAGCCCAAACTCTCTCAGCCTGTCTTCACAGGAGAGATGCTCCAGCCCTGTGATCATCTTTGCGGCCTCCTGCAGACTTGCTCCAACAGGTCCACATCCCCTTCTGTTGCGGGTCCCAGAGATGGATGCATCACTCCAGGTAGAATCTCGTAAGAGTGGAGTAGAGGGGAAAAATCATCTCTTTGACCTGCTGGCCATGTTGCTTTTGATGCAGCCCAGGATATAGTCGCCTTTCTGTGTACAGTACTTTTTCTCTGGCCTGGATCAAGATCATGAAATATTCACGGTCTTCTCAAGCTTCAGAAGACTCCTCTGGATGGCATGCCTTCTCTCCAGTGTGTTGACTGCACCACACAGCTTGATGTCATCAACAGCCTTGTTGTGGGTGAATTCAATCCCACTGTCCATGTCACAATGATGTTAAACAGAGCCAGCCCCAACACCGACTCCTGAGGAACAGCACTCACCACTGATCTCCACTTGAGCACTGAGCTGTTACTGCAGCTCTTTGACCGCAACCATCCAGCCAATTCCTTCTCAACAGAGGAGTCCACCTGGCAAATCCGTGTCTCCAATTCAGAGACAAGGATGTTGTGTGTAGCAGTGCCAAATGCTTTGTGCAAATAGAGGTAGATGACCTTAGTTTCTCTAACTTTATCTACCAACACTCTATCCCCATCACAGAAGGCCACCAAATTTGTCAGGCATGATTTGCCCTTAGTGAAGCCATGTTGTCTGTTACCTGGGATCTGAAGGAATCATTTACTAAAGTGACAATTTGAAGGAATACTTGTCCCACAATACTTTTCAAGAGGAGGTGTTGGTACATTATGGGAAAGAAAGTGTATGTGTGTGCAAGAAAGATGACATTACCTACTGCAATAACAGGTAATGAGAATGGCTGTCTGAACCTAATTTCATACAAGCATAAGTCACTTTTTTGACTTATGCTTTGACCATTATCTTTACAGGTGTTCCCTGTCCAATTTTTCTTTCCTCTGTGAGAGATACTAACCTCCTACTTCAAAGAGAAATATGGGTAATTATTCATACTATGCTACAGTGTAATTTTAATTAGTTGATCTCAAGTGATTTACTATAAATAGTGGCATTGTATTATAGTTCTGTCCTAAGGATCCAAACCTCACTATTAATCAATTCACTGTGGTTTATAAAAGAGATAGGAGGATTCAGTAATGCTTCATAAAAATTGATAAGAAAAGAAAATTCTTTGTGCTTAGTGTTTTCATTTATATCTCTCTGTGGCTTCATCTGCATTGCCCCAGTACTACTTCTGTCTTTCTTTCCACCTTTCTTTCCTCTTGATATCAGTGGGAGAAAAAGAGGATTGGGAGAGGGGACAGTGGATTTTCACACATTTACGTAAATTATAACCATGAAGAACCTTTTATCTGACCAGAATTAGTTAGGCCATAAATCCCCCCAGGGTGGTCCCATCACTAAGGGCAGAAATCTCCAGCTGACCTGGAGAATCTGTCTGAGGAAGATATCCAACCCAGATGTGCCATGGTGAGGGCATGGTTTTCTCTGTTAAGATCAGTCAAAGATATCCCATTGCATATTGGCACCTCCTTTAGTCTACATAGATCTAGTTACAACCAGATGTGTTGTTTAAAGCCCAGAACCTCAATATGTGTTGGTGACAATGCTAGAAATCTATTACTGGAATATTATAAGTACTATATCTCATTGTAACTGAGTAGCATAGCTCACTGGTGAAGTTTTATCTTTTAATAGATATGGATTTCCAAATCCTTAAATGTTCTTAGAGTTTTTTCCCCACCTTTTTTTTTAAAAAATATTTTCTGCCTCTTTATCAATGCTCTTGTGATGGTCTCACCAGGATTTTATGAGCTTTTCTTCCATGTATTCTTGTTTATATCTCAAAAGGTCACTTTTTTTTCGCCCATTATTTTTTTCCTATTGTCAGGAAAAAAATACATATCCTATGCCTTCGATGCTTTAATCATATTAAAATAATACAATCTGCAAGATGAAGACCTTCAGCTTGGATTCATTCCACCTCACTTTAGGCACCAGACCAACTTGCCTAGGGGTTCTTACTCCTCAGCTCCCTATACAGGCAATGAGCGTGTCTGTCTGCATCTGTTGGTTATAGATGAAAAATAGGCTCCAACTTAGATATCTCACTTTAATGTTCAAATGATGTAAGGAGATGCAGAAGAATAGTATATAATCCTAGTTTCCATGAAAAAAAAAACAGCCTCCCAGGCAAGATGTACTAACCTTTCCTAGAAACTCAGCAACATCTCATTTCTTTACCTTCCCTGTAAACTAATGTGACCCACTAGTATATTCACACGTCCAAGTGCATTTGGCATGTGAGAAAAGAAGAGAAAATGGATTTTAAAACCAGCTTTTAACAAAAAGCACAAACTCTTTTATAAAGTTTGGACATTTCTTTTGAAGATCAGCTTGAAACAATAAGGGAGGGTAGGGAGGGGAAATCACTGAGAGGTATTGGAGCAGTACAGTACCTCAGGAGCACATCACAGGTTTTGGCTATTTGTACCAAACAAAGTCCAGTATGTCACCTAACAGAATGCTGTAATGAAACTGGTAAAACAAAATTTAAAAATAAAAGAGAAAATGCCAATGTGCTTGTCATTAAATCTCTTTCTGAGCTATAATCCATCCTTGACTTTTCCTTTGTTATATTTTTCTCTTTGTGGATACAAGCCAGAAAAAACATAGTTGTGGAGGCTGAAAAGGAGGATAACAAATAGTGCTTGTGTGTTCTTGGGTGAGATGGATGAGAGGTGGCAGAACAGGGCTTCATTTGGAAAAAATCCTGCATGCAGAGTCTGACTTTCACATTGTGTGTGCAGGACTTGGTTTCTACAGCACCATTCTTTTCATGGGAGTTGGCAGAATCTGAAACCAGTTCTGTGCCATTGCCCCAGTTGTACAAAACACTGGGAATATTGGTGTTTTAACATTGGCTTGCAAAACACTTGTGATACCTGCTTTCTTTTTGAGTCTCTCTGAGAGACAAAGATAACAAGTTTGTAATGTGGTTCTGACTTGAGACTTGTCATTTCTGCTTCCAGGTTTGACATGCTCTAGGTACGTGACATGGATTAGACTTTTGAAGGTAACAGGGTTGTTTTGGAGACTCAGCTGGAACTGAGGTTTGAGGCAAAGTCCCCAAATTCCTTCACACAAAATTGTTCTTTAGTGTGTTCTTTAGTTTCTTCTCCCATGAAATGAAATTGATGGCACTTTCTTCAGAGAGAACTGAAGAACTCATCTGTACATTCATGCTGGAGATCAATGGCCTGTTTAAGAATTATGGTTTGGCTACACATGTTGCACTCTCACAGGTCAGCAATGTGCAGTGCTATGTCCATGAAACATGGTGCTAGGTAAAAACTGATGTGCTTTTATCCTGAGGGCCTCAGAAATGCTTGCAGAGGATTTGCCATTAAAGTGCAACTAGTTTTGCTTCTGAAGATCATAAAAGCCCCAGAGAAACTGAACAATTTTCAGTGTGAAATTCAGGATTCTTATGATCTTTCATTTCTTAGAATCTGCTGTATCCAGTAAAGTTACGTAAGGTCCGGAATTTGCGCTTTCCTTGGATATGTCTATACCACTAAAACAAACAGTGCCAGGAACGTTCCCTGAACACAGGAACTTTATCACTTATAGTGCTCCTCAGAGCAGTCTGGGACAGGCTTTCAGCCCATGCCTACCAGCACTATCCCGAGCAATGCCCAGGAATGCTGGGATTTAAGGCAGGATTATTCCCAGCAGACAGTTTGCTTGTAGCTGTCCTGATGTGGAGGGCAGAAGATTTGGATAAGATGGATGTGGAACAGTCCATGCCAGTTGGCTCCTGAGCTAGAGCACAGTCCAGGGTACATTTAAAGTATAAAGTGTTACAGGTGTAGCCTGAAGGTCTGGGATCTTGCATGTTGTGCAAGTATCATAAAACGTCACTGAAAATGACATATTTTCTGACATACCATTCTATCACTTAATCCTTCAGTTTCTTAAATGTTGTTTAAATTACATATTTCTATCTCTTTTTATATATATGTATGTATAGATAAAAATATAAAAATAATAGAATTATAGCATGATTTGGGTTGGAAGGGAGCTCAAAGATCATCTGTCCTTGAACACTTCTAGGGATGGGGCAGCCACAGCTTCTCTGGAAAATCTGTTCCAGTGCCTCACCACCCTCACAGTAAAGAATTTCTTCCTAGTATCTAATCCAAACCTGCTGTCTTTCAGTTTGAAACCATTCCCCCTTGTCCTATCACTAAGTGCCATTGTAAAAACTCCCTCTTTTTCTTGTTTGTAGTCACTTTGTAGATGCTCTAAGGTCTGCTGAAAGATGCTCTAAGGTCTCCCCAGAGCCTTCTCTGAACAGTCTAAACTCTCTTGGCCTGTCTTCATAGGAGAGGTACTCCAGCCATTATGTGTATATATATACTTTACTTTTTCCTAAATGAAAAATAAATGCTTGCGCTAACAGATTTTCCCTTTTAAATAGAGTCACAGATTTATATGGACCAATAATTGACTAATTTTCTGTGAGGCTATACCTAGATGTAATTAGGAGCTATTTGATTTGCAGTCTATGGGGTCAATTTCATACATTTACATGTGACTCTTCCTATGAAGTGTTGTCAGCAACAAAAGGAAGTCAGATAAAAGAACCAGGTTCCCCATAAAGTTTGCAAATATTACTTCTCAAGATCCCAATTTAGAAAACCAGGGAGAAAAAAAAATCAGTTTCTGTGCCTTTCCCAACCAATGTTCTCCATCACAAAGTACTGTCTGATACATAAAATGAAGAAATTGAAACCCTTTGTTCCTAGATAATCAAATAAGTTTTTTTGACAATAGTAATGAACTTATTTTTCAGCCTTTCACACAAATGGCTTTTGAGCTAGTGTTGTTTTCATGCCTCCATTCTCCCTGATTTCCCCCAGAGCACTTATTTTGCAGCACTCTGGGAGGACTTCTAGGGAAGTTTATCATCATTATTGCTTCTTTCATTAGTACTCTCCCCAAAACTTGGATCAGAATCAGTGGCATAAATAGTCCCAAGGGGAGCAGTGACAGGGGACAGAGGTCACAAACAGATGGACATGGTTGTTTCGTCCCCCAGCACATGACACAGGGCTGCAGACCTGCAACAGACTTACAGCTCATACTCACCTGTGACAGATTATCCAGATGTTTGAGCTTAGTGGCAGAACGATGGCCTGAAATGAAAGCAGTGCAGGGATAAAACAGTTCAGGATTAAAACTGTCAGGACTTCACAGTTTGAGTACCCTTGGTTTTTGGGGTGCTTATGTTACCTGTACTTACCTCCATCTGCTTTTCCTCTTCATTCCTGCTATCATCACATTAATGCCTTTTTACTTCATCATCTCTTCATTCAAGCCCCAGGAGGTTTTTTTGCACTGGATGTTTTACAATTTTAATCTTAGCTCAGGCAAGAAGCTTTCCCGCATGTTTTCCTACTGAGTTTTTTGCTGAAGGCATGAGGGATTCAGCCTGCACACAGACAGGGCATGCATTGCCTCTCTCTGTTATGCTTCTGTTGTTACCAACACAAATTTGTCTCATCCTCCAACTGACTTGCCTTCACTGCAGTGTTCCCAATTCCCTTGACATGACTTTACTTCAAGGAAAGGTCCTTATATAGGGATATAGGGGCTTAACTCACACGTATTTAACAAAAGGACTTCTGTTTTTTCTGTGTTCTCCCCATATTTGTTAAAACATACAGTATTATTTCCCTTCATAAAGAAACAGCCTTTCCTCCCAGTTCCTTTTCAGTAACAGCCCCACAGTGGGAGTTGAGATTGAAAAGGCAGATTGACCATCCTGCTGTCATGCAGCTGAACCATGCTTGATGCATATGCCCCATAAGCCACAGATGTTTATTCTTCTAAATTAGATTGATATTGGAGTTGTCTTTTTTACTTTTTCTCAGAGCCTTTATTAAAACTATTGTTAATAAAACATTGGTATGGCTGGAAGAATACAACAGAAAAAAAAATCCACCTCTCCAAACTTCAGATGTGCTGGTTTGCGCACATACCTATTTTGTTAGCAAATGGAAATATCCGCAAGGAGCTAAGGTTTTTATTCTTTGTTTTACTTTCAACTCTTTCCCTCTTACTAATCAGATGATGTTGAAAAAACCTGGATCAAGATTATTCATCCTGTAAACCCCAACCTCATGCCAGTGTGACAGACTCTCCTGGCTCACATATGAGCTTTTAAGCACTGTGCACGGGTGGAGAACGTGGCTGCACCTTATGGTGTGGCATGGGGAGGAATGAAGCCCTCTGCACTCTGCTGTGAAGCAGCACACAGAGCTTCTGCTCTCACCTATGAAAAGTGTTAGACAATCAGCATGAATAATCTGGGTGATTAAGCAGGAAACTTTATTATTAATCAGTATAGGGAAAAGCTTCCAGTTAGTTTTGGGGGGAGGCTCAATTTGTTGTAGCCCTGCGTTATATCCCTGCTTTAGATTTCATAGGGTTATCATGTGCCTTTGCTAGCACACAAGTACTGCTCTTCAATGTTTTATAATGGGCTTGAAAAGTATGGTACTTTTAGTATAAAAGACTGTGCAAACTTAAACTTAATTGCAAAGCTATCCTAACTCTTTTATTGTCCCATCACCACAGCATTTGACATAGTTGGGAAACTGTCAGGATTTCACAGCTTGTTGCCATCTCTGCAGCTTGGTTAAAAAGTTACTGGAGAGAGATCAGAACATGAACAGATCCTCCAATAACCTCATTTTCCTTGGTAGCTGGGACAAAAAGATAAGTGTGGATTCACTATTTTGATCTGGAAGTTAAAGAGAAGGAGTATTAGCTTTCTCTGTGCAGTTTGGCACAAACTTCCAGACCTGCTGGGACTCCTTCCTCAAGCTCTTTTAGCAGGGATTTTGAATTGTAGCTGTCTGAGCTTTTTCTCACCTACACCCAAAGCTGATTGGTTTAGCTCGATTCACTTGCCTGGCATGAATGGGTTGTGTGTTCACAAATAAGCAGTCCCTGCCTCAGGGTGCTTGCTTTAAGCTTGTACTTAAGAGAAAAAATAAACCAGAGTAATACATAGTCCTTACTTGCCTCTGTCCTCCTTTTATTCAAAATCAGGGACTATTTTCCCTTGCACTTACACAAACACCTGAGTTTAAGAGCCCAAATAGTTCTGCTGACTGCACTCAGCTGCTCATATGGTTAAAGGGCTGCATGTGCCCAGGAGCCTCGCTGATTTGTGGCCTAAGGTCACATCTATTAAAGCACATAACACAACACTAAAACCTCTCCTACTTATCCAAGCCCTGTTAATCTAAACTGCTTTCATGTCTCTGTTCCATTTGGCTAATCAAGGCTTCAGTAGAGTTGTTCTGTAAGGATAAATACCAAAATCGGTTGAAGTCTGCCCTCGACAAAGTACTTCTGGCTCCCAGAGCCTTTAATGAGAGCCCCGAGTGTGGATCTGAGGTTGGAATTTGGCTCTAATGAAAGGTGGATTTTTCAAGTCTTCTGTGAAGTGTTTCACAAAATGATGGGTTTCAGTTTTTATACCCACACATCATACTGTACTTGCAGTTACCTTTGGCTGAACGATTCCTGGAATTTCTTGCTATCACATCCAAAAAAATGACACATTGAATTGCATATCAGCTGCATACATAAGAAAAGATTGTTCTGTAGGACAACACATTGAAAATGCTGCTTGGATTATCCCTCATATCTCAATTGCAATTTAGCTTTATTTTTCTCAAACTCTTCTTTTGGTGTGTGTTCATTTGGTTTTTTAGTAACCTTGGGGAGATGAGCATGACTAACTCTCTAGATCTTCTCTTTGCTGTGGAGAAAAGGAATGATGACCAATTGTTGGAGAAAAATAGTTTTCTTGCCAGGGAATGATTTTTCATTGATGGTGAAAGCTTGATAGATACTTATAGATAGTATAAAATACATTTAGCTCCTGAACTATGAGAAAAACAACAGTTAAAGAAGTGTTCAGTCTGTTGATTTACAAACAAGGTGTGCTCAGATGTGGGACTACACTGAGAAGATGCTGATGGTGAGAAAAAAATCTTGTGGTTTGAAAGCACCTTTGTGCATTCAGTAGCTGAATATATTTTCAGGAGTCATATTCTGAGATCTGCAGGAGCTGAAACAGCACTAACAGACAGGGCCTCCCTTCTGCAAAGCCGTTTCTTAGAAAATAAATTAAGAGAATTGTCTAGGATGAATGGAGTGAATTCCTCCCTGGACAGATTTATCTCTTCACATGGACATCAGAAGGGAGATCAGTGGCTATTTTAGACTAGGCACATAACTTTAAAGGGTTTAAAATTAATGGGGTAAATCACAGCCAGGGTGTCTGGCTGTGTGCTGGAGCTGGTTTCTGAGAGCTGAGGGTCTTCAACACCCAAAGGAGAAATACTCAGGGAGTTATTGCTGTTGAAATCAGGGTTAGGTGCTTCTCAAAGGTGTCAAGTCATTTAAACCAGCCTTCAGGGTGCCCAGCCTGGGAAAACAGGTGGGCATAGATACCTAAATCTCAGGAATTGTTTCAGTCCTCATACAGCTGTTATGCCAGAGACTCCTCTCTGATGCTGCTCCTGAGCCTGGTATGTCCCCATTCAGACCAGTATCTCCTCTGACTGTGGCATGGACCTACGGGAGTGGTGCTGTAGGATCAATGCCTCTCTAGCCCCTACCCCACCAAGGTGGGAGGTCTTGAAGTCTTTGCTGTCTGTTGACTCACCTTTGGGAGAAGGATGAGACCACTTTCACTGCAGTTTCTCCTGCATCAGGCACTTTTTGGAGAAGCGGGTAACTATTTAGAAGTTTTGAATGAAGGGTCAGTGAGCCATGCCCCTGTTTCCATCTCTCCCTTATGTAGGACCAGGTGCATGGAAATCCACTGAAGCCTGAGATCCATGGATGGACATAAGTTCCAACAGTGCATAGATGAGTAATTCTGAAGCTCCAGAGAAAACTCATTATTTCTGCTAAAGCTCATTTCCTAACTTAACTCTTTCTGAGTGAGGAGTCTGCTATTGTGGGTGTTGCAGTTAAGAGTGTGTAGTTTAGCTGCAAGACTAAAAGGTTTTTGTAAACTGTACCTAATATTTTCAAGGATTCAGATAAGATATGATTACTACCACATTTTGGCACTTGATTGCTGCTAAGGCTTTTAAAAATTGAAATAATTGCAAGAATGACATTTAGTCTCAGTCTTTTTGTGTTTAAATTGCTCTGCTAATTTCTCAGTGAGATAGTATTTATTGTCTCAATAGGAGTATGCCTTAATCACATGATATGTGCTGATTTCTCAGTAAGAATTATTTTTCAGATCTGACTTTTTAAATGAGTCCAGGGTCCCAGAGGGATTTAAGCTTCTAATTTTAAATGCAAGCTAAGTGTATAAGTACTTTTGGTAATATGGGCAAGAGTCAATATTTAGTTGGTTTTGTGGCAAGCTCCCTTTAAAACACAAGCATTCAGGGAGAATATTTTCTTGTTTTAATGGACATTTTATCAGAGAAACATTTTATTACTGGGAAATGTTTCCTATCTGACACAGATTTTGGGTTAGAATCAAATAAAGCTTAACAATGTGTATTCATTTTTAACACTTAAATCACACATTCATCCTTTTTCAGTGAAGGTAAAAGTTATTAATTCCTTTAATGTACAGATTCTTCAGTCTTTGGAAAGAGAGTAAGACAATAATTTTATTGATTTATTTTTTGTCTTCAATGCTAGCACAACCTTCCTCCCCTTCCAAATTCTTCTTGTCATCATAGCAATTCAGTGCTGCTGATTTAGTGAATTGGATTGAGGGAGACAAGCAATCCAGCGTGTCAAACTCGAACTCTGACCTTCCCTTTGCATTGTTGCACAACTTCTTAGTTTTACTAATCAGAAAGTATTCGCCCTCCTCCTCTTTTTTCAAATGAGCAACAATTTGAAATATAGAGGGACAGGGAGGTTTTGGAAATGATCAGGAAAAGACACCTGTACATTTTTCTGGTTTGGCTCTGAGTTAAGCATTTCTTATGGATCTGAGATCTGATATTATTTGCATTGTTCTTCAAATATCAAGATAGGACTAAATTCCTCAAGATTCCTATTATGCTTAAACACTGGAACATGTCCAAGCACATGACTTCTCATACGCCGTCTTCATCAATACTTGAGCTCTTGACATATGAATCATGATAAATTGAGATGGACAAGACATCAAGTGCATTTTAGCTCTACAGCAGATAAATTCACAGGGACTTCCAGTACACTTGTACACGTTGTGAAAGACCACGATGCTCATACTTGAGCTGTGGCGTGTTCAGTGCTTGCTGCTCTTCCATTAGGTCATACAGTGGGAAAAAGTACAAAAATAACAAACTTGTTAGTCGGCTAATTGCAGGCTTGTTAAGTGATATTCCATTTCTGGTGTTTCTTTTTCCTCTCCATTGCTCTGATTAATGACTACTCGAAACAAATACAAAAAAGCCTCCTGTAAAAAAAAGAATAAAATCGCATTGCACCTGAAAAATCTTTTACTAGATTTTCTAATGCAAACCATGCATTTGAATATGTAGCCACAGAACTGAAAACACCACTGCTGTATCCCATTGGATTTATTCATTCAAATGACATCCAACTTTTGACAAAATCATCAACTTATTTGTGGCTTAGGAATGCTCTGAATGTGCTTTTATAACTGAAAATTCTATTTCTTATGTTCTTCTAGAACAAGGATTGCCTGAGTAGTTAGGACCTTTCCCTTCTCTTTGCTTTGTGATAGAAACCTGAATTTCAGTGGAAAGTTTCCCATGGACTTTGAGGACTTCTGGATAGACTCAAAACAGTAGGAACTCTCAAACCTCTTCTTTCAGTGGAAGAAAATAATTTTGGTTTAGTAGTTCATGAAGGAGGGCTTTTGTGAAATGAGTTTTATTTTCTCTTTGCCTCAGATGAATTTGTAAGAGGATTTTGATAGCAAGTACTTATTAAGCAACATTTATTACTATTTGATATGGACACCCTCATGCAGAATAAGACAATTTTGTGTTAATCTATTTCAGTCATTGTTTCAATATTACTGTATTTCAAAAAAACACCACCCAGGAACCCTGCTGAGTCTTCAGGGAGCTTCTCAGCTAGACCAGCTGGAACTCGGGTAGAATTCTTAAAAATAAATCCTCACAAAAATTGCCCACAGTTATTTTGGACAACATTTTGAGCATCCTCTGTGGTGCATTTTCTACAATGGATGGGGAAATGACTCCTTCCCACACTGAGCAGACAACTCTGCCACACCTCGACTGAGGGCATCCTGCTAAATTCCATTTCACCGAAAGCCAAGATTTCACAGGTCCACCCAGGGATGCATTCCCTTTAAAGGATGGTGAGGCACTGGAACAGGCTGCCTGGAGAAATTATGGATACTCCATCCCTGTAAATGTTCAAGGCCAGGCTGGATGGGACTTAGAACAACCTGGTCTAGTGGTAGGTGCCCCTCCTCATGGAGAAAGGCTGGAACAAGATCATCTTTAAAGTCCCTTCAAACTCAAAGTATGCCATGACTATGTGAAAAATCTCAACTCTTTTGAAATGAGTTGCTTGCTGTAAACGAGAAGGCCTTTCCTGCAGAATGGACTTTGTATTGGAGCACAAGTCAAATCCTTTGCAATTTTCCTTTCAAAATGCACTTAATTTTGTCACTAAAACAAAATATAAGAATTTAATTTAAAAAATGGCCCTAGTTCTGTGTTGTGAAATTTTTTACTCCCTGATGTGGTCTCTGAGCAGATCAGTGCAAGACCTCCTTGCAAATCATGTAACCTCCATGCACCTCATGTAACTCATTGATGTGCTTCTGAAATATAAGAAGAAAGATCTGGAGGCTGATATTTGCTGTGCAAAGATTATTACTCTTTGAAAAAGAAAACATATTACTCTTTGAAACTCAGACAAGTGGCATTGTGGGAAGGTATAACACTGAACAATTGAAAATAAAAATAAGGGAGAGCTCCAGAACTAACCAGAACAACTGCAAAGACCCCAGCCAGCAGCCTCTCTCCAGCTATGCTGTTCAAACATGTCTGCAGTTTAATGAGCCTTTTACCCCTTGTAACTTTACCATTCCATGAAAAATGACTCACAGATGAAATTCATCAGTTTGACATGGAAGGATGCCATTTAAGGGCAGAAAAAATATAATTTTTTTAATCTGGGGACAAAATTTTCTATTACTTTTGCAATTGCAACTTGCTATTTTGAAGCTATGGTGCCCATGACTTTCATAAACCAGTAAGGTTCATTGATTTCAAGTCAATTAATTATTTCCTCAAAAGTTTTTAACTATAATAAAATTGTGCCTGTGAACATGGAGAGCCATGTCCTCACATCCAACTTTAGTCACCTGAACTTTCTCATTCATAGCTCATGGTGGGAGAGCTTACTTAGCTTTAGTGTCCACCCCATTGACTGCTGGTGGTGTCTGAGTGAGTGGACAGCCTGTCCCTTTTCTACATGGGTATGGTATGATGAGAGGAATCCCTCATACTATGGGCAGAACACAAATGGATTGAGGAGGGAAAATATTGAAAGCTGTACTCTGCTTTAAATGAGGACCAGCACCATTTCAACATGAAGAGTGGGTCTAATCCACCATCTTTTTTCTTTATAAATTATAATGGTGGCTTACTGCCTTTCCTTCTCTTTGCCATGGGCATATGCAAGACTCTTTGACGATTAACTAAAGTATTCTTAATGGTTTACTTTTCATTAGAACCCCTTCATCTCTTAATTACTCATTTTAACTAGCTTCTGTCTACTTTTTTATGTAGTTCCTCATGTTATTTATATTTTAAAGACTCTTCATTATGCTTTTTGCACATGGTGTACAAGACTTTATATCCTTGCTTAACCAAACTGGCCTTTGTTGCCCTTTTCTGTGTTTAGATTATAACCAGGATGAATTTCACTTGTGGTCTCTCCAGCTGTTTTTTAAGTAGTTCCCACTTTTCTGCAGCAGATTTCCTTCACATTAGAAGATTCCAATCCAAATTCCATAGGGTATTTTGCCTTCTCTTTAAATCAGCTTCCCTTCATGTTTCTTTTCCACGGGTCCTAGCTCATATGAATCCTACAAATGCCGCGTTATAATTAGAACTATGTGAACACAGTACTTCCATTTCTCAGAGGTTCCTGCAAACATTTGCTTTGGGTTTCATCCATATGAACTCCCATTCCTTGGTAATTTTGACTTTGAATTTCATATGTGAACAAACCAAACATCACTGAGGTCAAACTCAGCTCCAGTGGATCAATGTTAGGAAGCCCTGAAAAAAACCACAACAAAACAACCCCCAAAAAACCCCATGAAATTTTACATTCTTTTGGGCAGAATTCACAGAGCTTAAATGTTGACATTGGTAGTTACCTGCCCATACTGAAACTTTAACCCTAGAAAATCAGTGCTTGACTTCTCAGATGTAAACAGTGAAGGGCTTATATATATATAATATTTATATAATCTATATAATAATATTTATATTATATATATAACTCTTGAGCCTCTATCCTACAGGGGTTCATGGCTCGTTGTTTTAGCCTGGAGCACGGTACCTGGGCGCACCTTCCTGTCTCGTCAGGCTGGGTGAGAGCTCCCTCTCCTGTTCCCATCTGGATCAGGCTGTGCCCTCGTGACCCCCACATCTCACCAGATGGGTTCTCCTGGTATCAGACCCAACTCAGTGCTCTTGTTTTCAGGTTAGATCTGGGGAAGCCTCGATTTACCTGCCTTTCCCAACAAGAAACTATTCCACTCTCTTGTTTTTGGACTGTTTTTATTTCTGTCTCTAGTTATACAGTAAACTCTGTTCAATGAGACAACCCAAACTGCCTAACACCAAACTGTGCAGTATTTCTTGACAAGGTCTTTCAGTGTAGAATAGGAATGTTGGAAGATCTTATTTTCCCATTTTATTTAGGTACTTCTGTTTTTTTCAAAAACAATGACCAAAAAAAAAAAACAAAGGAAGGGAAATTGAAACTTTAAGCTATTTAACTTATTTATTATTTTATACCTTTTTGTAGGATGAAAACAGACATACGAAATGAGAGGCATAAGAATGTTTGCACTGAAATCACTAAAAAATTGTGCAATGTTTTGTCTTAAGAGAGGTGGTCATTTTGCTATGGTCCCTCACTTTAATAGTTACATGTGCATTGAAATTCTAACTTGTCAAAATTGATTTAAAATATGTTAATGCCTTTTCCACTATTCCTTGAATCTATTCCTTAGACCTATTCCCAAATCTATTCCTTGAATCATGAAACTATGCTCTTTTTTTGTGAATCATCCCAGCTGTAAAGGACACAAAAATTGCACCATTAATCTTACAATTATCAGTCTCTTATTCTTACTGTGTGGACAAGCCTACAGATGGAATGTCATCTCCTCACTCCTGAGTTTGGCAATTGCTGTGAGTTACTGCCCAGGCACCCAACATAGTTTGTGGTCACTGTGTGTTGGATCTGGAACTGCTTAAAAAGGTTGGAATCGACTTAAAGCTTCATGTTGGTTGCTTTAGGAAGAGGGTAGCAAAAGGGCAGGAGAGCTTTAATTTATCTAGTGAGTATTGTTGACATTTTTTGTGTTAACAACGTTAGGAAGTTGCTGACAGTTTGTTTTCTTTATTTTTTCTTGTTTTGCTTAGAATTCTTCAATGGGAATGGAGTTTTTCATGTAGGACGAAAGCAAATTGCAAGTCACAACAGAGTATAAGACAAGGTCGAATTTTCCTTCCCAGACGTGGCATTTGCTGGAAACCATAAAAATGAAATAACAAATTACAGAATGGAGATAATAGCATTTTAGAAAGCCACATTAAATTAGAACAGTTGAAGGCAAATTCTTTGCAGCCGCTAGCGCCAAATTATGGATAGAAAGCCAAGAGGATTCTTAAAGATCTCTTTCTTAATTAATGTAACATTTTCCTTGTTGGCCTGCAGATCTGCCAGTGTGAATAGCGTGTGTCTTCCCCATGGGCTACAGCTGTCTGGTTTGCTCAGCTTTGGAAGCCGTGGGATGGTTTTCCTGCCTGGGACAGGTTGGGATGAGGAGGGAGGCAGGGGCGGTGGGAGCCCACTGGAGGGCAACCGAGCTCCGTCTGTGTGACCCCCGCTCCTGCCTGACCCTGTGGAAAGAGTTTTGATCTGAACTCTAATAACAGTTTACATTTCCTCGTCCGTATTAGATCTGGAGCTCCATAAAGCCAGGCCAGCACTATATGTTTTTGCTCTCTCAAATATTACATCGTCTATTTATACTGTGTGTTTTTGTAGCCCATGATGTAATATGACAAAATTTCAGCCATGTGCATCACACATGCAAGTCCGAGCACAGCTGGGTTGTGTAGCATGGCTGAGGTAATGTCAAGAAATTTCATATTATATTTAAAATGACACCTGTAAAAATAATCTTCAATTTGTAATTTAAATACTGTAATACTCAATTATGTGAACTGACAGGAAGTGTCCCAGCGGTTTTGGAAAATAGCATTCTTTTATCCATCGAACCTTTGATGCATTTTTGAACAGCCTTAATGGAAGTTCAGATCATGACCTTCTGCTTTGAGAGAACACAGTCAGGGAGGAATAAAATTTTCTCCTGCAGCAAGGTGAAGTCTTCTCTCTGCATATATTTTTGCTTTCTTGGAATGAAATGTCAGCTGTGCTCATTTCATCATTATCCAAGCTCAAGGAGAGCTCAAAACTGTAAATCTAGCCTAATTTCTAGTTGTGTGCCTTGCTTACAGCAGCACATGCATGTCATCTGTAAATATATATCCTGCTTTACTCCTAATGAGAGGCTTCGAAGGTTTTCCTGCAGTCTGCCTCAGTAGCAATCAGAGTCTATTAATGTGGGAGTGAGGTTTGTGACTTGGCCACTGAAAAAGCTCAGGAGTCTTCCAGATGCAGGAATAAGTTTCAGAGATCTACTGAGCTGCTTCTTAAGTATGTCTCCTTTGTTTATTTGGGGGTGGGGGAGTTGTGGGAGAACGACAAGATGTAGGCTTTGTGCAAGTAGGTCATGAATGTGGTAGCTCTGGGACTTCCTCCACTGTAAATTACACCTTCTTCCCTAATTCTGTGGCATTTCCCTTATCCAAGAGCTGTTTCTTAAGCCTCTCGTGAGCCTTAATAGCCACCCCCCAACTTGTACCTGTTAGTGGCTTCTGCAAAATCTAAGAGCTTTCTCTTACGTCCTTTTCCATCATGTACTTTTGAAATACTGAATGTGACTTCCAGAGAGTTGTGCTTTGTGCCACTTAAATAAACTCTGTTCTTTCCATTCAGCTCTGGTAACCTGATACTGCACAATAAATGCTAATAAGTTTCCTGCAGAGTAGTGCTCTTAAGACAGCTTATTTTTCATCCCTCCTTTCATGTTGTTCCCTTATTGATGACTCTGTCCATACCACAAGTGTTCTTAAAGAAGATAAAATGTAAATAACAGTGGAAGATGCTGGTCTGATAAGGCACTCAGAAGGACACAGGAAATGCTTCATAAAAAACATTTTTTCTGCACCCGAAGTTGCCCCTTTTAAGTGGCAGTTACTGCCTATTACTCTTTGTAGGACATTAATGACAAAATGTTGCATTAAATAATTAACAACAGCAAATTAATGATTTGGTCTACTGCAAATCAAGGACATATGCCTTTACTGACCACCTTGTAGGCTGGACAGGGGTTTGTGTTCTATTGATAAAAAGCTTTCCTAATCATATTCTTTGTGGGTGAAACTCACCTGCAGTATTGCATCAGGAGAAGGCCTGAACGGCCCCTGTGGATATGCACATGGGGAATCAGGAGCAAAAAGAGTGGGAGGGCTTTGTCTGACAGGGAGAAACTCTGTCAAGCATGAAACAAATGTGCAGTAACTGCCTGCCATGGCTGCACAGGCAGGAGCCACCAAACCTTCCTGTCCCCTTGCCCTGTCCAGAGAATGGTGGCCTGTTACTGAGGGCATCCAAGGGCACCCTTGGCCATGTCACAGGCCTTCTCCTTTCCTCTCCTATAGCTCCCATGTGCTGAGTTTCCTTCCTTGGACACTGCTCTGGTGGTAAGGGGAACCCCTACATCCATGTGTGCAGGTCCCAGGAAGATCATCTCCCTGCATGGTGTGTGGAGCAGCCTAGGGAGGGCAAGAGAGCTGACAGGGCCACTGCAGAGTGGGAGAGGTGGGGGCAGGAGAGGGAGAGCTGCTCTCTGGGGCAGGCAGCAGTGTCAGCCAGGGTCTGCAGGAGACACTGAGGTGTTTGCTGCTATTATTGCAGGAGGCTGAGTGTGGCAGTGCTGTGGGGCCATGCCCAGGGAGGAGACAGAGCTCACAGGCAGAACAGCAGACTGCCCTGGAGAGCTCCCCACACCGATGCTTTAGGGCAAAGAACAGCACAGCTGAGCCCTTTTTAATGCTCGGTGAGGAAGGAGAGCACATCTTTCCCTGCTGCCTCACGCGACAGACAACAGAAAGGAAGTGCTCTGCTCTTAAAAGTTTGTTTCAGTCTCATGTTTTGAAAGAGCAGGTCACTTCAAAGTCCCACCATAAAATTACCAGATGCCATCTGCTTGTTATGAATGTGCAAGGGAAATTATTGGTGCTTCTGCCTTATTTCTGTGATCCAAATGTATGTATGTGCCAATTATTTATTTTATTTTTAAACAGACTTGTTCAGTTGTCTCTCACACTTCCAATGCTTCTTACACTGAACATCATCTTGGGATGTCAGCCCTTGGGGTAGGAGACCACATGTGCCTGCACTGCTCTTCTCATCTGTTTGTTCAGATGTAAAAGGACCTCAGTGTCCATGACAAAACCCAGGGAGGGCAACTGTCAGGTTCCATGTGGTGCAAACGTGTTTTTTGGTTGAAGCAGGCTAAATCCAGTGGCTGATATTGTGCAGCTTTCCTAACAGTTGTAAGCCACAAAGCAGTTCAGGATAGGGGCCCTTGATGTGCTATTTCCAGAGCTGATGGCCTGGCAACATTGTTGGTTTGTCCTGCTGTGCATCTCAGACTACAGACTTTTACCCATATGCTCTATTAGCAACCTCTTTTAGACAAAGTTTTTAAATCCTCAATCACTTCAACCATTGGACACCTCTCATTAGAGCTGAGAGGAGCAGGATTCAGTTCTTCTGTCTTCTGTTGTCACTTAAAATGTTGCTTATCTTGCCTAAATTCAGATGCCTAGTCCAATACAGTTATTCAGATTTTGTCTATAGTCAGTGCAGAGCTATCTGCAGGTCCAAAGGGCATTTTTTTCCCAGTTGTTGGGACCTATAATAGGATGGGTTGGAACATGATCATTCATCTCATTTTATTTTAGAGGGAGGTTGAACAAGAAGCTTGGATTAGCTGGCTAACTTTTACAGCACTAAGGTGGTATGACCTCTGCATTTAAATCCTTACTGTCAGAATGCTTTCTGTGAACATTGGGTAATAATAAAACCTCTGAAGGGATCATCCTACTAGGTTAATGGAGCATGGTCTCAATCAGAGCCTTAAAAATGCTTCCTTATAGAAACAGTAACTGATCTCAGTGGGGTTATTCCTGATTTATGCCAGTGTAAGAGAAGGACAGGTTCTCAGGTTTCCTGTTGCATTCAAGCTAGCTAATTTTTCACATTCATACCAATTTGAGGCTGAGTGCTTTACTTATTTGTATGACGTTTACATTTATTTTTAACCAGTACTTGTTAAAAATAAACTTTTCATCAGTGAACAGTCCAGGGTGGACAGATGACACACATGTGCTAGTGGGAATGGGATGAATCAGCAACACCATTTGATTCATAGCACAGTCTTTTGTAGAGCAGCTGCATCTGGAGGGACTGGACATGCTCCATGTTTCAGCGTGTTACAGCCTTGTCCCCAGCATGCCTGGCTTCCTCTGTCGGATGTCACAGCCACGGGGCTCACTGCACTGAGAGGTGAAGAAGAAACCTGTGCCAAGCCAGCACTGGATGTGTTTTCAGCTCAACCTGGTATCAATACATGCCTCCCACAGCAAACTGACTTGTTCTGGCAGTGCTGTCTGTGCACAAGGCCAACCCCAGCCCTGGGGCAGGCAGCTGAAGCTGTGGGGGCTCAGCTTCTGGTATCCACTTCTGTCTTTGGTGGTGGCTGGGACATCAGTTGGGCATGACCTTTGCTATTGCCCCCGTGTGTCATCTGAGGGGCTATGCCCAAGTGCAGTGGAAGTTGACTTTCTACCTCCATGTATTACCCAGGCATTTCCAGGAGATTAAGCCCTCGAAAACATGATGTGGCCATGATCACAGAGTTGTTACTCTGTACCCTTAAAGATGTATTGAGTCTACAGATATACATATTTATGCCTTTCTGTTAACCCAACTATATGTTTTCAGGCCTTAAAGCTGCAAGACATTTTTTATATTTGTTATTGAGAGCAGATGTGCCCAAATCCAATCATATTCTAACTGAAGAATGTCAGGGTTGTGAGAGGTCGAATGGTGAATGCCTTTCAATCTCAATTATTATTTCCTCCACTCAATTGCCGCAGCAGGGAGACTACAGTTGTTAATAGAGACCTTAAAAATATTCAAATATTTTACAGATCAAAACCTCTCTGTGCTCTTTGTTTTGCCTCCTTCTAGTCTTGAAAACTACTCTGGCTGTGCTGCTACTTCATCCTGGGACTGGAGCTGATCCTTTGTCCAAATACTCCAACTAGGGGCACCGAGGACAAGCTAACCTGCTTTAGAGAGTTGTCTAACCCAGAAACCAACCTCTTTTGGGTACTTGTGACCACACACCCTGCCACCTGTCCTGCAGATGCATGGCCTTTCTGACAGGACCTTGCCTTGCTCGTTGGCCTGCATCCACTTCTGCCTTTTCCCAAAAGGAGTGCTCCCAGGGGCCTTAAATGGAAGGTGCCAAAAACAGTTGCAAAATACTTTAAAATGCTCTTTTCTTTCTGAACTATGGATGTGGCAGTGACCAGAGTGGACGGGAAAAGTGCTGGAAGGAGAAGGGCACAGGAACCAGGTGTGTGCATAAACACAGCTGAGGAATACAGCCTTAGTTTCCTTTGCTGTCCTCAGGAATGGTCAAGGGATGCATTTAGATTTCTTGCAGGCTCCATGGAAACAACCATGCTGAAGACCAGAAAAGTCCAATTTTAGATCTATGACAGGTTCTTCCCTTTCCTTCTGGGGCCTTGGAAGGAGGATTATGGAAGAAGATGTGATTAATGCCCTCTCTCTGGGAGGAAGAAAACATGATTGTGCATTCTTTCCTAGTCCCGTCCATCATCCTCAGTGATGCTCATGGGAAAGCTTATTTCTCCACAGGCAACATTTGCAGAACTAATTTCAAAAAAATTAGGAGTGACTTTAAATAAAACAAAACATAATTTTGCAATTATCTGCAGTGATTTAACATTTATTGATTTTCTCAGTCAGAAATATTTTTTCCTCTCTCTTCAGAGCAGCTATTTAATAGGACTGTTCAGTTTTTCCTGTGGTATTTTTTTGCACTGAAAATGTGTGGTGGGCAAACTGTAACCATGTTGTGAAGGCAGAGATTTGAAGGGTAATTGGGAGATTTTAAAGAACATATGAGCTTTCTTACTGCTTCTTACTGCTTCTTCTTTTCCCGGCCCCCATCTCTTCTGTGTGTTGCAAATGATGAATATTTCTTCCATTGATTTCCTGACTTCCTAAGTAAAACACAAACCAGGCAGAGAATAAAGCTCAAAAACATCTTCAGTTTGGAAAGGATATGTAAATGAATGCAATATCCTGGCTCAGGAGTCTTGTCATGTTAAAGAGCACTAATAGTCTGAGGACAGGGCTACCAATGGGCTTTAGTCCCTGGGGTGTTAGGGCAGGCCTGCCTGTGTTCTTTCCAAATCAGCTGGTTTTAGGGGACTGCTAGAAAGCACCACTATTGAGAAGTGATACAAAATCCAAAGTCATCAAATTCAGCACCTGATACTTCATCCCTTCCTTCAAATATTAAAGTCCCATACTGTGCTGTTCTTGGCATGCAAGGAGCCTTTACCTGAAAACAGACAGGATGGTGAATGTCATGTTGGTTTGGAAAGACAATAGCTTGGGAAGGGACCTGGAAAAGTGCTGCCCACCCCTTAGTTTATTCAGAAAGTAAGCTAGTGGGAAGCAGAGGAAGTCTCTGCATCAAGGCCTCTGCACCTTCTCACTGCAGGCTGGGGCAGACCTATCATCCCTTACAATGCTGGAAGCTGGTTTCACTTTCACTAATTAACATTAAGACATGCTCATTGAGTTTAACACTTGGAAAGCCTTGGGACTAGTAAGGTTGCTCTGTCTGCTTGAGACAGTGAGCAGGACTGCCAGCTCGTCCCAGGCACCTCCAGGGATGCTGAGAAAGCCCCCAAGGCTGCATTTGTAGCAGTGGTTGAGAGGGGTCACAGCTACTGAGAGGCGGACTCCTCCCTACAGCCAACATCCCTCCTTCTGCTGCCACAAGCATTGCCATATACAACTATAGGGAATTTGGGACATCTGGGACTGGATGTGAGCAGTCTCAGCAACACAAAGGCTTTAACAGCAGTGTTTGACTTAAATTGCTCATTGAGGAGCACATTTAATATATATGTGCTTGGATCTCTTTTGTATCTAACAGCAGCGACAGCCCAGCTTCAGCTCACAGATGTGGTGGCCTGAGTACATCACAGAGCAGGAGGTGCTCTGATGGAGCAGGAATAGGGGCACTGAGCCACTTAGAAATGTGGGGTTTAAAAGCCTGTGCCCGCCTCTCAGGGTAGGTTAATAGGAAAGCTCTCACCACATGGCTGCTTTCTTTGATAGATGAAGGACTATCCAGGGAGCAATCTGAGATATACATTAGGCTCTCACACAAATCTGGGGAGTCATTTCAGTTGGAGCAAAACTGAAGATTAAATATTATATTTCACTGAAGCGGCTCTGAGTGGCAGTGAAAAAAGCCAGAATACAGTTACCTAAAATCTCAAAACGAAATACAGAGCACAATGTTTAATTAACCTTTTCTTCTGATACCTCAGGAAAACCCAAAATAGATGTGTTTGCTCTGCCAGCCTTTGGGGAACCTGTAGGACAGTTGTTCCTTTCTTAGCGTGAAGTGCACCAAGACATCAGGGATTGTCTTTATACATTAATTTGTGGGGATGTTGTAAAGTATTCAGGGCAATGTCAGCAAGCAGCTGGGACTTCTGTGGTTTCAGTAAGGCTTTCTCATCTCCACGAGATGCGTGTTCAGTATGGGGTGATTTGTAACTGGGGTACTTGGTCCATACTTTTAAATAAAACATCAGAGAGCAGGAAGTGTTAATTCGTGAAAATATATAGATTTTATTTCAAGGAAAATATTCAAAATTTTTGTCACAAGGCTGGGAGATTGTCCACTTGAAAACATCATACAGGTGCTTCACACCTCTAGTTTCCCTCAGGGTGGGCTGTCTGCGCCAGGCTTACCTGCCTCTGTGAGGCATCTACAGTGTCTGATGGAGTCTGGCGGCAACAGAAACTTTTTGGGATGATAGAGGCCCATTGAGTGATTTGGCAGGCAGAGAGCAGCAGTGTTAGGGAGTCAGAATTCCATATTTTTACTGAAGTTTTATCCCCAAAGGCTCCTCAGTGTTAAAGCAATGGCCACCCAGCACAGCACTAGGGAAAGCTATGGTGGTGTCAGGAGAGCCCTAAAGGGGTTAACCCCAATGCATGGGTTAACTTCAAGGCAACATCACTACCCCATTGATCAGAATTAGTTTCTTTTATGCATTCTGTGTCAGAAGTGAGTGTGTTGATGGATAGATTCCATATTTTCTCTCTCCAAAGTAAGAGACCACTTGTGAAGGTTGCTTACAGCTACTGCTGGCCTCAGCAGGCCCCAGCAAGGTGAAAGGTCCTTGTTTCCCCAGAGGACTGACACATTATGATGGCTTCATTTGATTAAAAGGGGATGTTGGTCATTATGTTATGACCCAAATTTCTTTTTCTTGGCAATCATTCAAAGTGTTCCCAGGTGCCCATAAGGCTGTTGTTACCTGCAAATAAAACGTATCTTTATAACAAGGACATTAATGTTAATGAACAATATCAAAATGTGCCTTTCCCAGGCCTTTTTTTGCATTCTGATGGATTGAATGATGGAAGGGAAACATATGCTTTCCAGATTGAACCCAAAGAGTTCACTAATTCAGAGTCCATGCTCCTTCAAGCTGCAGCCAAGCAGAGAATAAATTGGATAGTATTTGTCATCCACTTGGGATTAATTATTGAATTTTAGAGGTAAGTAGCTGCACCAGTGAAGGTTACCAGTTTGTTATTTAACTTTTAGTTAGAGCCTTGAAGGAACTAGGAGGGGCAACTGGTTTAACACAAATAGCTTGGATATTTCTGTACAGTGTAAACTGGGCAGCAACAAAGGAGGTCAAATGTTCAGCTCATGAAATAGCATGTATGTATTCACTTCTGTTGAGGATTAGCTCAATTGTATTAGGAATAGGTATGCCCTCCAGGTTAGCATTAAAGACCATTGACAGAGCAACAGGAAAAGTCTTTGGCTTTTTATAGTTAGTGCCATAATTGACCTGGAGTTGGTACTGTCCTGGAAAAAATGAGCATTGTTCCCTGAAGGACTCATGTCAACCTTGAGCTTTGGACTTCTGAGAAAGGAATCTTCCGTCTGTCAGGCAGTACAGGGTTAGGACACTTGTCCCCAGGGTCTCCTTTGATTATGTGATGAAGTTTTAAGGAAACTAGCTGATGACTGTGATAGGGAAAGAGCTGGATCTGAGCTTGAAAATCAGGCAGATTTTTGTTTCATTTAATGCACATCTTAGCAGGAAGTTGAAAAGGTAAGGTCAAGAGAGGAGGGTTGTGCCAGGGGTGATGGTGAAAAGGTGATGGATTAAAAATATAGTCTGATTTAGATATTTTTGAGATGAAATGAAAAATGAGCATTTGAAAAGTGAGTTAATTAATCACCATGTCTTAGCTATTCATAGAGAATTTCCAGTGATCCACGAGGTAGTTTTTCATGTTTTCTATGGTCAGGAGCTGCAGAACATTATAACCCTTTGCTTATTTTATTTGCATTCTAGTTTTTGGTCCTTCAGGAATATTATTATAGGAACATGTGAGGTCAACTGAGACACTGTGGAGGGGGCTAAGTTTCCAGTCCCTTAGTAGTTGTATCTGCTTTACCATTTTTGCTTGAAGCAACACTGTTCTTTGGAAGTGATGGCTTGGGCTGTCTGATTTGCTGCATGCTCTTTCCACCCACAGAGTAGGATTTGTGTGCACAAAGTTTGCTTTTAGGGTAGACTCAGCTGGAACTTCTGTCCCAAGCTGGTACTAGAGGGTTTCCCTAAGGGCATGTAGGGATCCAAACCTGCTACAGATCTTTCACACAGCTTCAGACCATGTGAAAGATCAGACCAAAACTTTGCTCCATGGAGCTTTGAAGCATAATCCCAGGGAGTGCCCCGAACAGTAGTGGTCTCAGCACTGATTTATGCTTTGTGCCACAAATTTAACTCAGTGCCCTTCCCCTCTCCCTTTTTTAGTCCCTGTGACCTGATGTTCTTGGCAGTTATCTTGTAGGTACCTTTAGACTTTAGCCAGCTCTACACTGATAATTGTACTGACACTGGAAAAACCCAGGCTTCAGCTTCTGCTTGATTTTGGTGGCTCCTCATGATAACATGAGAGCTTTACTTAAAGTAAGGCTGAAGGAAAGCCAGGACTTTTGTTCTGCCGAATGTGTGGGCAATGGTGTGATGTTTTGTGTTGTGTCTTAGTGTGCAGTGATACAAGAAACCATTAAACACCACCATTCTTTAACCTTGTGTCTTACCTTAATACCTTACTCCTGACTGCCTTGTTTTGCCAACTGGTACTGCAAATGCCCCATCACAACCCTGCCCACCTTCCTCTCTCCAGCTCCAAATCAATGTCCACAGACAAAATGGGCCATTGGGGTGGAGGAGGAAAAGGCTTCCAGTGCAGCACCCTTCTGCTCAGTCAGCTCTGCCTTGTGTAGCACCACTTCTCCCAGACTTGTGTCCTGGCTGCCCAGCTGCTCCTTCCTCTCCAACCCCAGTCTGAGGCACTGAGAAGAATGTCAGTCAAGGCATCATTTGGGTTTTTCTTTCCAGATTTCATGTGTGATCAGTGAGTGCTGTTTGAATCTTTTCTGTCTCATTTCAAGATGAACAACTCAGCAACTCCATCTGAGATCCTGAAGGCTCATCGTGAGAATATAAATTCAGCAGCATTTTCTTGAGGGATCATACATCCTTCAGAAATGTAAAATAAGCCCACAGTCATGCCGCCCTGCAAAGGAAACTTCCCAAGCTGCAGGCAGAACTTTGATTTCAAGGATTGACATTTTTTAATTTTGGCCAAATGGCAGGTGAACCGAGTCTGCCATCTCCACAAAACATGACAATTAGAGTAGATCCTGAAAGCTAGAAGTAGAAGCCTGAAAGCTGTTTCTTTTCTACAAATTTAGCATTTAAAATAAAGGTTGCCTACATGCAGTTGCAGCCAGGAAGGAAACAAGTACAGCAAACTCCCCTTCTGTCTTACTCTTGTGATGCTGACTCCAGGTATAATTTTCTCTCCCCCACTAGCTGTGGTCTAGAAAGCAGGAAACTTGTAATCACATCTTTGTTAACAGCTGAGTGAATATAATCAAACCATTTTATTCTGCACTTGCCTTCTCCTACTTGCATTTCCTGATAAATGACATGAGGTGAATAAGACACTAAACAGTAAGCACTGGGCTTTCAGGACGATTCGTCAGAAAGGATCTCGTTTGCGTGTCCTACTTCCTACAGCACTTATTCACAGAAAGAAGATGTGGTTGCTACCAGTGCAGATGTGTTCACAGTCTGTAGGAGTCTGACCACAGCTTCAGAGAACTTCTTCCAACAGATCATCGTCTGTGCTGAGGAGTGGAGAAGAGCAGAGTTTTAGATACTGTTTGTCCCTCTCTTGTTCTCCAGATCAAAATCAGGTCTGGAGAACAGGTCTGTCAGCCACTGATCATTTCTTCCTTCTTCCCCATCCCCTGGAGTTATTTATCATAACATGCAATTAGAAATACCATAAGACAAATGATCTCTGTGAATTGCTTGATCTGCAGTGGATGATTTGTGCAGTGTGGCTGCTGCAGAAGTGAGGTGAACACTCTCTTTGCCTACTGTAATAACACATTGGGGAGGAAAAATGCCTACACTGATTCCTGATTCCTAGAGTATAATGTCAGTCTTTATTGCCACTGTGTTATGGAACAGAATGTGAGATAGAATTTGATATTTGTAGTATCAAATATAGCACATAAGTTTTCCTTCTGTTCAATATTCAATATTCAATATTCAATATTCAATATTCAATATTCAATATTTAGCCATTGTTCCACAATTATCCAGTGATTGGTCCCAAACCTATGAATGACTAGTTCCTCATTAATAGACATGGATCTTAAATTTCTATTGCAAGACATGTTTTGGTTTGTTCTAAAGAGTCAGACTGCTACAGTTGTGCACCTATTGAATATCAATTTTAGATGTTGCTAACAGTCAATACTGATGTTATCCTGAACACCAGTGGTTTAGCATTTATCATGTGTGCAAGTCAATTCTCATGGTCATGTTTACAGGGCTGATATCTTTAGGGGTTTATATAACATCTATGTGTGACCTAGAGATACGATGTTAATAAGGATTTCTTGCAGCAAAGAGATTGATGAGGAGTCTTGATGAGTTTCTGAGCTGCCGAACAGTGATCATCAGTTCAAGGACCAACCTTTTTCTTATGATCACTACTCTACAGCCAAATAAGTTGCCCAAGTTCATCTCAATGGAAAATAAAATTGGAATATTGAGCGTGGCTCTGAGTCTTTCTCATCACATTATGTGGATACAGAAAATAAAAAATTTTTGTGTTGAATTATTTTGCCAAACTGTGCATGCCCTCTTGGTCCATCAAGACTCACTGCAGGGAGGAATGTGCTGGCTTAAATGCCAACTCCACCAGCCAGTGCTGAGGTGGTACCTACTGCTTCTGACTGAACTGTGCTAGCAGCACCCATGAAATACATGGCATTTGCTCAGGAGAGGAGTGAAATTTGTTAAGTTTCCCACACTCAGTTATACACACTTATAACTCAGGTTTTTTCCCACACCAGAAAAATGGTTCTGAGGCAAGAATCAGGAATTCGGTCTTGGATTTGTTAGATAGAAATGATCAATTTTGATAATAACCTGTTTCTTGAGGAATATTCAGCAGAGAAACTGCATTGAACATGACTGAAAGACTACAAATTGGAACCTATATTTCTAATTGTTACAGATGAAGGTAAAAGGGTTGTCAGGGAGAACAAAACTTGATTCCAATAGCAGGCTTACAGGTAATTTAAAATATTTAATCATTATTTTAGGCCTCATCACCAAAGATAAATCTGGGGGGTTTTAGAAGTAAATTTAATATAACATATTTGCAATAAAGTTTGCTCCCTCAAAGGGTTGTACCACATGGTGGGCAGACTCTGTGACTGTAGGTTAGGGAGCTGCCTGCCGTTGCATCCGAGGAGATAAAACTCTATTCCCTCTCAAACAGAAAAGAGGGAGATCTGGAAGACTGTGACTGAGTGACTGTGAAGGAGCACAAATCTATTTCCAGTTAGTTAAAAAACATTTAATCTCCTTATTAATTTATAGATGATCCTGCTATCCAATTATGCTAGCACTGGATTTGCCTGGACTTTTCATGATGAATTTCCTATTGAAATCCTTATTTATGTATCCTTACTTTAAGGCACCTACATTAATGGAGAGCCTGTTTCCTGACATTTTGTTGCTCTACACATTGTTTTATACTTGTTTGAGTGTTTGTCTCACTTGGAATAAATGCCTTGAAAAGGTGTCGGCTACAGCCTTAAGAAAGGTCTTCATGATGCTAGGACAGCTGTTGTGCCTTGCTGATATGTAGATAGGAATTTCCTCAGGAAGGAGAAGAAGGTGCTGATATACAGCTGTAGGGGCTTAGCTATGTTTCAAGGGCAGAGTCATTCATCACATGTAACCACAGGTAATACCTCAGGGTTCAAAACCTGAACCCTACATGAATAAAATATGTGACCAAACCCTCATAGTTTGTGTTAAAAAACAGTGTCTGTAAGACAGGCAGTTTTTCAGGGTGCAACAGCCTCTGCTTCTACATCCTCAGAGGTGTCAGCAGAGGTGCACACCTGCACCTGAGCAAGAAGTTGGATGGGTGGGAGCTCACATCTCCAAGCTGGTCATCCATCCGCTTGTGTTCAGTGGTGTGAGCATGAACACATGACTGCTGTGCTTAGGTCACATTTTTGGGGATGGGGTTTCCACAGCTCTGGCTTCTAAATGCGCCTCTTTTGCTGGCTCAGCCCCTTGGTCACTTCAGCTCACCATGCTGAGTCTGACCAGCACCAGGTGCTTCAGAGGGAGATGGAAAAACCCCCACAGTTAGCAGAGGTAAGATATTTATCATATGGTACAGTTCCTTAGTGTCCAACATTTGGAGATCAAACACAGATAAGATTGTACCACCTTATCCTGTACAACAGCTTTAGCTGTGGTTACTCTGGTTATTTCTGTTACCTTTCTGGGCATCCAAGCCATCTTTCCTGTGACATTAGATGACACTAGTAAGATGTGTTGCAACAAAACTAATTTCTTTTTTTTTTTCCAAGGCAGAGATGATAATGTTCCCTATTCTACTTTCACTGTTAGTGCCAGGAAGCAAAAGCTTTCTCTCTCAGTCATTTACACTGCAGTGGGACATCTGAAATTTTCTCTCTTAATTCCAAGGATGAGAAAACTTTCTTTGATGAAGCACTGTGGATTTCCAATGCTTATTCTGTTGTCACTGCTGAGATCCACAGATAGTGCTAGCACAGAGCTCCATTCTGGAAAGATTTCTCTTTCCTCTCATGGGGAACAATTTGCTGCTATATTGCTTATTTTTATTTACCACTCTTTTAACTGCTAAGTAGCAATAATGTATTAACATGGTACTTTGGATTTTACAAGGAAAATCAACATTATTCACATTTTATTCCTTAAACATAAATATTCTCAGGCACATAGATGAAATGTGTTTAGTTTCATCTTACTCCACGAAGCTAATGAAGATGATAAGCAACCTGTACCAGTTTATGTCAGGTGGAGTAATTTAATTCAAGTTTTTTTTAAAAATAGTTGTTTGATCATAGTTTGTCCTATTAAATGGAATGAAGTGGCAAATGGTTTAATAAAGTAAGGTCATCACTCTACTTTTAGGTATTAAAGAACATATTTTTGGTTTAATATTGATTTAATAAGTTCTGTCTCTCATCTTTCATATCCAGTAGGAGCATGACATGTATTTTTGATGAAAATACAGCTCTGACCACAGTCTGTATTTGTATCATGTCACCTAGGAGGTGTAATTGTGGACTGGCAGCCCAGAGTGCTCGAGGCAGTAGAAACACTCAGCAGAAGAAATGCTCCGTGTCTCCGGGCGTTTGCAGTCCAGGTGTTGCACAAGACAGGGTAGATGGATACAAACAGCGAGGTGGGAGGTTGTGGAAAGCAGGACAGTGTTGCCAAGGATGATGGGCAGCCTGGCACTCTGCTCAGATCTACCACAGTCAGCCAGGAACTTTGTTGGTGCAGAAGTCACTGAAAAAGAAGCAGGATTGGGAGATTTTGTGAATCACTTTGAAAGTGATCTTGATGGGTATTTTAAAAAATATTCTATAGGGGTTTGTCATTTGATCTTGTTGTAAGGTCTGTATGTTAGAAAGGTCTACAGGTATGACATTTTCTTTCTCCAAATTCTGCCTTTTTTTTTCCAAAACCAAGAACTTTGCATGGGGCACAGTCAGTTGTTGCTGATCAAAACAAAAGCTTATATGGGAAATATACTTTAAAAGAAAATTTTGAATTCTGGCCCTTGCATGTTAAAAAGAACAGCACTGAAACTAGAAGTGCAACACAATTTTTGGCAGTGTCTTCCTAAAAGCCTAGTTTATCCATTAAAGTGTGAATCTGTAGTAAAACTTAAATTTATTGAAATGTGAATCACAATTTTTTTTTTATTGTTCTACTAGTGAAAATTGGCCATAGTAGTTCACTTCTGTCATTTGTCAGTTTTTAGCCTCCTGGTTCTTGTTAATGGATTTTGGTCTGGCAAAAGGCATCGAAGGAGACGTGCATTCAATTGCAACAGGCATTTCAGCACAGTGCTGTCTGTTGAAAGGGTAAGTCTTACTGGCACTCCTTTCCTTTGCTCCCACTCTTGGCATGGGATACTCACTGTCCAAGAGCTTGCATTTGTTCTCAGTGCTACTGCTTTGCACAAGACTGAGGATTTTCACCTTGAACTTCAGGGTTAGACTGTCTTCCCACCTACTGCACTCAGAGGTAATGCATAGGCAAATAAAGCCTGCCCAAGGGCCAGTTAGTGGGACTTGCAAGGGCACAGCAGTATTCCAAGTCTGTAAGTCCTATTTTGGGAAGCCCCTCTGGCACTTTGGAGGGTATTTGCTGGGCTGTGATCATGGTGTACTCCCACCATGTTACTCACACCTGCCCTGCCTGTATTTGAAGCTAGGCAGCGGCACAAGGGCACCAGAGACAGATGCAGAATGGGGCTCAGGCAGTCAGTAGGGTGGGCACACCAGAGGGAAGGTTGTTTGGAGGGGTACTGGGCCATGCAGGCTATACCAGATTGCAGCAGAGCCAGACTTTAGTGCCAGTCTCACCACAGAGAACATGCCTTGAAGAGACCTGTCAGCTTATATTCAAGACTGCAGTAGAAAATAAAATCCAATGGATTCCTTCTTAAAATATGTTCCACAAACTTACTCCAACCCTTCCTCTTTGACCCTTCGTGTTCAATTCACTTGAATGGTGCCAGTTTTTAGTCCTATCATCATATTTCTACAGTGGTTTTTATTATTTTTTCCCCTGTAGTTTCTGCTCATGGGACTCTTTGTTTCACTGATGAGCCATTTCCTCTAAAAAATGTAAGTGAATCTTCCCTGTTTCTTATGAGCTGAGTGTGGCTGCCAGGTCCCGGGCTCAGGGCTGCACAGGTATGGGCTAGCAGGATGATCTCACGCTGTTTGCTGTGCAGTGGATGCAGTTCCACCATAAAACCAACCACAGAGATAATTAAGAAAAGAGAAGTCCTGTTTCTACATCAGAGTGCCAAATGCTGCTAATGTAAAATGAAAGTAGAAGTGAAAAGAAACAAGCCATGTAAGTATGGAAATATAGTTAATTTATTATGGCAGGTCTATAGCTTGGCTGTAATCCCTCGTTTGAAAATCAAAACCAGACTGCTGGAACTCACCTGCCAGACTCAATCTGTTTCATAATTACCTGTGGGCTGCTATTTTTGTTTACCTTAATAGCACAGTAAATACTGCTTCTGCCTCTGTTTATGTTGTATTTAAGTGATGCAAATATCTTGAAGAAATTCTGGTTTTAATAGCACCCCAGTGACTACCTTCTTTCACCACCCAAAATAGAAGCCAATGGATCAGGCCTCCAGCATGAGCTATATTAGAGGGGAAAGAGATTTTAGTATGCTGCCAAGCCTGATGTTTATAATGATCTTCAATTTTTAGTTGCTGCAAGTGATTAGAAAACATGGGGGAATTTCTTTTAAGTACTGAACCTGTTTCTTTAGAGGAAAGGTCCAGCAATCAGATGATTTACTAATAAAAGCTTGAAGTTTGATTTTCATTGCCTCTTTCTAGATAGCAAGGCTGAGACAATGGGACAAAGGGCTCTCTTCCTCACTGGCACTCCTGCAAAAAGGAGATGCATGAATTAGTAGCAAACTAATTTGTTCACTGGAGGCAGTGCCTGGCTTGGGCCCTCAGTATGCATGTGCTTAAAGGTTAGAATTGGTTCCATCTCCCCCTATTTGATACTGTGAATCTTGGAATGATTTTATCACTTGTTGGGAAGAGACATTAACTTCTCTCTTGGGCTCAGAGCTGTGCATGACAATACTTCAGGCTGGAGGTAGTAACAGAGTAGAGAGAAAAAGACTGGTTTGCTCAATAGTTGTTTGCAGGCGATGCTCAAATTCTCCAGCTCTCTTTTTTTTTCATTTGAGGCGTTTGAGAGCCAACATGATTTCCATGTGTTAAAGAGTCTTCCTGTTACCAAGAAGATCTACAAGGTCACACAATTGCCCAAACTGACCTTGATGCCCTCTAAAAATGATGTTGTGAAATGAACCAATCTACAAGAAAGGGGAATTCTCAGAGTTTTGTGGTACTTGAGTAAAATACAGAGTATGGCAACAAAAAAAAAAAAAAAAAAAAAAAANTTATGAAACTTCTCATCATAGCTGCTTTTGTATCTGTGTTGGATGAGGTAATTACGAGTCTAGCCCAAAACACTTTGCGTGCTAATATAGCTCTTTTCCCTTTGGAAAATCTTACTGAAATGTTACCTCTGTAAACAAAGTAAAATAACCCAAATTGTAGCTCTGAGAGGCTATTATCTTGGGAATTGGTCACTTCAGGTCACACAAAGATCTGCTTGGTTACATCTTGGTTAAGGTGATGTAACCATCACTATAATATCAAAGGGCCTTCCAAGGAAAGCAATACTAATAAGCTAATAACAAGGTTTAATAGAGTCTCTACTGCTTCTCCATTTTGGGGGATGATGGTATCAAAACAGATATTTTCCTGAGAGAATCAGGAACCTGGAATGATTTCCTTTGTCCTGTTTAGCAGCTGTGTCTTCTGAAAGTGGACTTTTCATGAGTTTCACTTTGAAAAAAAAATTCAACAGTTGCTGTTTATGAAAATAAGAGGGAGCTGAAGTGCCTGTAGTGTTTTGTAATAGCAGAACACTTCTCGCAGTGGCCAAATTAAGGCTGGGTTTCAGAGTCTGATTTTGAAATCATTACTTTTACATTTTTGTGTACCTTTAAATGAGTCATGCCTGGAAAGTAGGTAAGATCTCATGGTACTTTGATAATGTCCCAAACCCCCAGTTCCAGTTCACTGCCTAACCAGTGCATTTTTCTCATAAAGAAACGAAATCTCAGTTGGAAATGTCAGTGTCCATCTCTACATGCAGAAGGAAATAGGAATTTTGACCAGTTTTAACTGAAATGAAGGTTTCTTTACAGCTGTAGGGAAATCTTTGCAGTCTAACATTTAATGGGTTGTACCAGTTCGTATTTTATGAAATCTGATCATCTTGTTCTACATTTTTAACTTTATAACTAAACTCCTTTAATTTAGACTTTGGAATAAGCAAGGCTATAATCAATTTTATTAGTTTTTCAATTTTAAAAAGCTTGTAAAGACTATATTTGAACCTGCAGTTGAAAATGATCATCGACTTCTTTTCTTCCATCTAAAACAAATTTGAGAATGCCATCATTAATATATGAAATTATTAATATATGAAAGCAGGATAGTTGAAAACATATGAAATATAGCACTCGTAGATAATTGGTATCCTTTCTTGCAGTCTTATCTGGCAAGCTATCAGAACTGAAGGTTATAAACTGCGATTTTATTTATGAATCTGTTAGGAATTGTGACTGATCTAGTGAGAAAGAAGAACAATTAAAATACAAGATTGCTATTTGCTCTTGTACAAAGGCTGATGTCAATAAAGTAGAAAGAACTGTATGGAAACAAACGTGTATATGCATTATCAAAACTCATTAAATCCAAAATTCATTTCCTTCAATTCTAATTATCTTCACTATATCTTTTACCTTTGGCAGATTTTCTTAGGGTTGGAAGCTGTAACGATAGAGTTTTTCACTTCTAAAGAGAAGTGATAAATCTGAAATGAGCAACTGTTAGTATGATTGGTAGGTTACTGGAAGAAAATGCTTTTTATGCAGCATCTTGTCCAAGATTCAATCAGGCTTAAAACCAAAGCATTCCAGTCAGACAGTTCTCATGGATTTTCAGTAATGAACAAGATAGGGTGGGTGGGGGAAATATTTACCAGTGTCTCTAAGGCTTTTGAACTTCGTATTCCTTTGCATAGTTAATTTACTAATCAGAAGTTAGTTACTACAGCTGGGTCTTTCAGCAGATGGCTTCTTTGTGCACATTTAGTCCTTGTGACGTGTGGCAGGGCACAGCCTGAAGTGGCAAGAAGTCTGCTTTCATCAGCAGATGAAAAAAGATCAAACTCTCCTTAAACTATTCATGACAAGGGGACAGTCTCTGTAAAGATTTGATCATTCCAGCTCCAGTGACTTCAGGCCTTAGGGACACAAATTAGTGACCAAGGGCCAAGACAAATGCTTCAGCTCCCATGGTGTAAGAAATGAACCTTGGCCACGTTTCTGGAAGATATGGTTTGAGTTAACAATAGTGAAGAAAGTAATGAAAGTCCATGAAACTTTCATGATTGATTCTGAATTCATTGTCATTCTTCATTACATGAAATTGAAATAAGCATAATCGAAGTAAATTTTCTTTTTCAGCTGATATTCAGTAGTTCATCTAAATTTGAATATGCTCATGTTGATGCATGATTTGCTTTAGGCCGATACTCTAAGTGAGAAAATGAAAGAAAAGAACGACATTGAAAAAGGCCAACAAAGATGCAATGGGGTGGGTAAATTTCAGGGTGTATTTTTGTCTGTGTGATGCTGAGCATTTCCACAGAGCCACACTTCCCTCCTCCTGGTAACAATCAGGACTCAGGGTCTGCCGTAGACCCTTCGCTCAGTTTCTGGTCAGGTAGTATTCAATTCTACAGCCTCTTGTTACAGGGGTCATCGGCTTCTAAAATGATGGTTGCATATTTCTGTGATGAAGCAGAAAAATTTACACAGAAATGTGCAAAACAACTGCAGCTCCTACATCCCAGGGAGAAAGACAGGTCACTATAAAACGTCATGAAAAAGGAAGACAAAACCAGGTCAGCTGCGATATTTGTTATCCTTATTATCACATCCATAGCCACAAATTTTTCATCAGTTCATCTTTTGCCATTTAATTTATCTACTTGCACTCTAGGAAATGCAATGTTACTGAGAGCTCTGCAAAAATCATTGCTATTAACTATTAGCTAAAAAAATGCTGTTGAAAAAGCTTCCCCTAAGACTGAAAATTTATGTTGTACAAGTCTGTGGCAACAGAAAGTGAATATTAACTATTTTTTCTTTTCTTTTCTTTGGCTACTACTGGGTGTTCTGTTAAATGCCTGAAGTGTATAAAGTGCAGTGTTAAAAGAACAGCTGTTTTATAAAATATTGAACTTATGTTCTTACATCTTTGACAAGTATTACATTGAAAATATTTGTTTATAGAAGCCTGTACAATATGAATATTTAAATATATAACAGCTTATGTTCTAGTAGAAAGGTCAGCCCAGCTGAAAAGTCCTCAGAAAAGGGCAACTGATGTGTGGGAAACTGATCTACATCCACTGAGGAGTTGCTAACTTTGCATATTGATTGCATTAAAATCATGACCCATGGTGTGAAATGAGAGTACTTCAGTTTAAGGGTGGAGACATGTTTTCGATTTAGATGAGGATTAAACTCCACTATGTACCTAGCAGTCTCCTAATACTGTCATTGCAAGTTTCCAACTAATTCTTGGTTAAATGTCTGTGTTTCAAATGAAGGAATTTGTCTTTAAAAATGTAAAAAATACAGCAATTTATTGCGTTTTGAGCCTGGCATGTGACTGAATGTCGTGGTGAATCAGAAATCAGTTATTTTATCTTTACACATATTTCTATTTTACTGTGTTTGGGCCTTTGGGAGGTGTTCAGCTAGCAGGATTTTGGGAGAAAAAAATGCATGGAAATTTTTGTAGAGACACTTGTTTGATTATTTCTCTTTTCAACAGAGCAAAAAGCTCTGTCTATTTTGAAGGCTTGTGTTTTGAAATATAAAGAGCTCGTCTGAAAGACAAAGTACCTCTTATACCTGGGAGAGCAGAGGGAAGGGAGAAGGTGGAACTCCCAAGACCTGTCAAAGCCCAGGATGGCCAGAGAACACGTGCAGATCTCCAGCACCCTGCATCAACAAGGAAAGATTAGGCCCACAGTGTGGTTCCAGACCTTCTCCTAAATATTGGGAGAAAGAAAAGGGGAAGCTAAAAGCCACAGCACAGCACTTCATCTCTGGCTTTATATCCTGTACAAACATTTCATTTAACCACTATTTTGGCTCTATAAAATAAACAAATCTGTACTGCAGAAATGTCAATTAAATGACTTCTAATGCTTTTAGTGGGCTTCACATGGGAGACACTGGATTTGTATTGATTTACACCAGCTGATGAGCTGGCACAGTGTGTATTCTCTGCAGCTTTTATAAGATAATTAATGAATAATTCAAAATTCTAGTGCTTTGAATGGTGGTTGTACCTCACAGAGGAAATGACTACCATTGCTGTGTTGAGAGAGATGTTTCAAAGGTCCTTCACTTTGATTGCAAAATTTTGAAATGCTCCTTGGAAGAAATCCAAACAAGCCCAAAGTATGACAACTTCTGGTCAGATTCCCACCCAATTCCAGTATTTCACATCCAAAAGTCTTTAACATTTTTTATGTGTCAAGACAATTAATATTCCCTCATCAGCTCCTCAAGATGACATATGTAATGTCATCAGCATCAGGCATCCTCCTCTCAGTTGCTGCTTTTCTCTTTAACTTCTCCAGCACAGGCAACAGTCCACATGCTGAACTCTATTTGGGATACTAAAAACCTTACCTTGTTTAGATGTCTTGTTCCCTCTTTTTTTCCTAGCAGGATGAATGGAGAATTTTGGACAGATCATATCCCTGCCCTTAGGCTGACCCCACCAAGGGACCAGCTGTGAGACTGCTCACTGTTGCTGTGAGCAGATTTGGATACACCACTGAGCATCTCTGCAATTCTGTTTTCAGCCCAGAATTCACACCCTGGAATAAATAATTTTGAACAGCAATTGTAATGTAAGTGTAATGATGGCAAGAGATGCCAGTTTGACAGATCTAGAGAGCTGCAGCCTCTCCCTCATTCTTCACTTTTATGAGAACACGAAGCAGGAATTTGATCCCATCCCTATCTGCAACATCTGCACACAGACTTCTCCCCGGGCTGGAGTGATCTGTTCTGGAGCCAGCCAGATAGTTTTCAAACAGGGTAAATATAGCCTTTGGAGGAAGTTTTCCTGTGTAGGGAAGCCAAGGTTGCCTCTTTACAACTGATTTCCACAGCTCAAACACCAGTTTTCTCTGTTACATAAATTATTTTACTAGAACACTTTAATATCCAGTAATATTTTATTAAGTGAATCATGCAGCTGACAGAAGGTTTTTGTACTAAAGAAGTGTACAGCTGTAAGGTGAGGGGAATATCAATGGGTTATGTTTTCTGAAGCCTTCCCTTATGGATTCTTTCTGCTATCCCTCCAAAACTGGGCATAGGATACAAGCTGTGGCCTTGTCAATTCTGAGAAGGGCTGAATAAATACTCAATGACTTTTATGGAATGATCATTTTAATATAGCCCAGAATGAAATTTTTTTCTTCTGCAAAACACCACGTTAGACTCATCAAGAGTTTGAGATCTGAAGTACCTCTGAGATCTTTCCTGCTGAACTGTTGCCCAACCACAAATATTCTTCACTCTGTATCTGCATTTCAGTTCTTCTGTACTGGAGTTTATCTTACCTTATAAAAGGCATTCAAAAAATAAGCATTCTATCTATGCAGCTCCCAGGGCTTCACTTAATTGCAAAGCAGAGACACAGGGATTTCTGGAGGGCAATTTATCCCAACTGTCCCAGATGCCTGGATTTCACATGAACTATTGCAAATTGTCTTTCAACAACATCGACCTGTTTGACTATTTCATCTCCCAAGATCACATTGATTTCAGAGCTTGTAGTTCAAGTGCTTGTCAACCCTTTCATCCTGATGTTATATGTTTAGAATATAAATATCGTATTTATAGTGCCTGTCTTCAAATAGCAATAAATACCTTTATTGATAGGTATGCTTAGAGTAGGGTTTCCAATCAGATGTAGAGAAAGAATATTATGGGTGTTTTGCCTAAATTCTACTTTCTTAGTTTGTTTATAAAAAGAAGTGCCAGAAGATGTCAGGACATCTTGCTAGGACTATTTCTGCAATCCCTATATCCAGGAGGCTGGCATTCATGTCCAAAAAGAAAATTTAAAGGCCTTGACATGAGTTTGTTTTGATACACCTACAGAATTTTCCCTTTAATATTTTAATTATTTTTCTCTATGTTTTAAAATTATTTTAAGTAATGGCTGAAAATTAGCCTCTCTGGTCTTCTAATTCCTGCTTTTACAGTATGCTAAGATCAATTTTTCTGAGATTCATACAGTCATCCATGAATCCTCAAAAATAATCACAACTGGTTCAGGTTGCTCTAGGTAAGTTCTTCAAAGTGTACCTAATGGTATGAAACATCTTTATTTTTCTAAACATATTTTTCCCTTTATGATCCCTCAATTTTTAAAAAAAAGTATCTGATTCATTGTGGGATTAATGATGACATTATTAGAAATTACTGCAAACAGTGAAAGAACTAACAGTCTTTTCTGTGTAATTTTTTTCTCAGTAAGGAGAGAGTCTCTGTGCTCCTCTGATTTCTAACATGTAGCTGCATTTTGTTCTCATTTTTTACATTCTTGTGGTAGCTTTTCTAGTTTCATCTATGCTTTTTCTTCTCATCCTTAGCTGCTTTTCCTGGATCTCAGTTTTCTTCTCAGCTTTCTCTTTTCCTTTTCAGTCTCACATCCTTAAAGGGTTCCTAATGGAGCCATATCAACTTTTCACCCCGATCTTGAATTCTTCCCCCTTTCAAGTTCTCTCATTTAGAAATTCCCTGTCTTGTCTTTGTTTCCCTGTTTCTTTTCCTGAAAGCATCTTCCGGTTCCTTGAACTTTTATGCAACTCATGATCCACTCTTGTGTGACCCCAGCTGGGCTATTCCATCCAGCCCTGGGCTCCCAGCACAGGAAGGACAAGGAGTTGTTGGAGCGAGTCCAAAGAGAAGGCCACCAGGTCATCAGAGGGATGGAGCACCTTTGCTATGAGGACAGGCTGAGAGAAATGGGATTGTTCAACCTGGAAAAGAGTTGAGTGATCTAAGATGATCTAATTGTGTCCTTTCAGTTCTTGAAGGGAGCTGACAAGAAAAATGGAGAGGGGCTCTTTACAAGCACCAAGAGTAACAGGACAAGTGGGAATGGCTTCAAACTGAAAGAGGGCAGGTTTAGGTTAGACATTAGGAAGAAATTCGTTACTGTGAGGGTGGTGAGGTACTGGAATATGTTGCCCAGAGAAGTTGTGGGTACCCCATCCTGAGAAATATTCAATGCCAGGCTGGATAGGACTCTGAGCCACCTGGACTAGTTGAAGGTGCCCCTGCTATGGCACGGGGGTTTGGAGCTAGATGATTTTAAGGTCCCTTTCATACCAAACCATTCTGTGATGCTATCCTTATTGTGCTATTGCTCCTGTTAAAGAAAACTCAATTTTTTTCCCTGATCTGCTCTTCTCAGTCATAAATTAAAACAACTTCCCCTTTTCTGCCCTCCAATTATTCTGAAAACATGTATCCCCATTCCACCTGACTTTCAAATAAAGTCACTGATCTCCAGGACATCCTGCTCTTTGAAAGCTTCAGAACTTTGCTATCAGAAAGTATCATTCCTCTCCCTCCTTACTATCTGTTTATAGTGTGTTGTGGTGTTGACATGCCCCCTTTCTGCTTCCTTTCTTTTCACCAAGAAATACAGGAAACACTCAGACCTGTTTCTCGCCTTCTCTTGGATTCAAGAGATTGCTTTTTGCTTGTTCTTTGCATAAAAAAGAATTTCCCTAATTTTTAATTTTTTTTTTTGAAGTTTCTGTACTGGTACTGAGATCTTGCTCTGATTTAGCACACTGTTCCTTCTGATGTGCCTATGCAATGCCATTTTCTGTTAGGAAGCTTCAATTTTATTATTCTCAAGGAGCATTCTGCAAACAAGAAACACTCCTGGCAAACAGGTAATTTATTTGGGAACTACTCAGTTCATTATAAAAGAAACACAGAGCTGCCTCTTTTTCCAGAAGGATGACAAAGTAGGTCTCTCTTTTTATGAAGTGTATTGTCTGTTACCTATATTTTTGCTGATCCACATCTTTCCCCTCCTCTATCCAACTGCACATAGCATGTATTCAGTGCTAGTATTTTCTTTACATTACTCTAGAGCTAGTTTCTTGGTGCCTACAGCACAAGCAAGGGCAAATTTGTAATTGAATGTAGAATTTTATTGGCAGTACAGAAACTCAAGGATATTTCTTTATAAAACTTATTTTTGTGGTTTTGTTTCGGTGATAGTAGGGGATGCCCCACTGCTAATTTTCCTTCCATAACCTTAAATCTGCATTGTATCCTCACGTCCACTGAATTACTGTTACAAGACGTAAAATCTTCACATCATATGCTATATTATAAAACCAACCAAACAACAAAAACCACTACTGTGGAATACTATATGCTTTGTGAAATCGCTTTTGCCTGTTGCTATGGGTAGAGGATGCGCAATGAACAGTTGTAAAACAAGTTAGTTTTACATGCGCGTTTCTGCAGAAATAAATCAGTCACTAGAGAATCATTCTCTTGGAAACCAAACACTGCGGGTGAGTAAAGAGGCTTGGGAGTGGGGATAATCAGCCATGGCTACATCTGCACAGCAAGGACCAACAATAGTCTATCCCAGAGCGTTGTGTAATACAACAAAATCTCCCCCTTAACCTTGAATCTGTCTTCATTTGAGCAAAGTCCATATTTAGTTCATTGCTCCCAAACACACAAGTGTTAGTTTATGGAAAAAAAAAAAGGTCAAGCTGAGTCCAGCTGACCCCTTTTTGTTTCTCCTTGAACTTGATTGTTTTCTTTTTTTTTAATGAAAAGTTCAGCATGTTACAAGCGACTCATATGTGAAAGAAATCTGGACATGAGCAGATAGGGATGGAGCACGATCTTTGCTGCCATATAATCTTCCATGGTGCTTCCCATGAGATCAGACTACAGCTAGAACACCATAAATAAATAAAGAATTATGAAATACTCCTGACCTCTGCTGGAATATTCCCTCTCTCCTCTAGGTTACTCCTGTAATATTGGTCAGAAAACACTCAATATCCATGGTAATCCTTGACAGCATTTTGGACACCAGAGCTCAGATTGTATTTTCTGCTGTGCTAAAGGATTTGTTTGCTGACTGTTTATGACTCTCTTGTCCTATTCTTTGCTCCATTTTTGTGCCTTTTTCCAGGAGGGCAAAGAAAATAGAGATTGGGGAGCTTCTTGGAGCAATGCCCCCCTTTTGCCAGCTGTCATTTTTGATGTCATGGATTCCTGCCTTCACAAAATGTGTCCACAAGGCTGAAGGACCCTTAAGCTATCTTGTGTTTTTGTTATGGCCAGTTGGGTAGACCATTGCATGGTCACTTATTCCTGCTGATGAAGAGCAGTTGTTAGGGCTTTATTTTTTTCCTGATTAATTTTTTTTTGTAGGACCAGAGGTGTAGCCCGGTGTAGTCATATCCTGTCATCCCACCTTTTGTGTTGGAGCCAGAGATCTTTTCCCAGTTCTCAAAAGGGATTTCTGCATTAATTCCAGAGGGCTGCAACCCTGTGTTATACTGAGCATCTTTGACCTCTACTGAAACCTGGCTTTCCAGGCTGCAAATGAGAGATATCTCAGAAGAAAATTAAAATGTTGGGTTTTTTTGGTTTGGTTTTTATTATGGCTGCTATCATCACAATAAAAAAGAAGGCAACATCCTTTGGGATTTTCTATATGTATAAAATGAATTAGCAAACAAGATAAATATGTAATGTAAGGGCAAATTATCAAGGTCTGGACATTCAGTCTGGATCAATTCTTAGCGCTAATATCCTGTATGTATATATCCAGTAGGATATGGGGATATAGGATAATCGTTCATATATAGGATATATCCTTTGGGTGGATTATACATATATGCTGATGTATTTAAGTCCTCTTTGCTGATTTAAGAAGATAGGATTGTTTTGTCTGGTATTCAAAATGCAGCAGTCCATGACACTGAAACACAAGAGAGAGAACAGATCTCTGAAAGCCACTGAATTATTGAATATTTCTACTATGCCTGGTACAGAAAGTGACACTTGCTCAATTTTCCTGCTAGAAAAAACCCTTAAAATTTTCTTTGAAATGATTGAGAAAACTTCAAAAGTTTGAAATCAAAGCTGCTACACTTAGTGCTATTTTTAATTGATTGAACTATAGTTTTACTAGAAATATAGCATTTCTAAAAATAAATAAGGGGACGTGGAAGCTTTTTTTCCCCCCAAACATACTGTATCCTTTCTTTGCCAAATCACATCTAACAGCTGCAGACTTTATAACATTATATAAATGTTCAGACTGGCTATAAAAGATCAAATATAAAATTCCAGTGCATAGAACAACTGGTATAAAGGACAACAAAACTGAACTGACTAAAGGCTGTTCTTTAATTTACCTTTATTAATTGAAAACTTTGTCAGGGAACAAAAAGAATCTGTTTTCATTGCAAGATGCTGTGGTAAGGGTGGTAGTAGTTCTGGAAGAAAAGTACACTGAGAGCACAATTCCCTCTGGAGATATCTGGCTTGAGAAGAAGACAAAACTATAATTTTACTTTAGCTCATGGCTCCCCCTTAAGTAGGTTGGGAGTTAGGGAATTCTGTAAGAAAAGAAAACCTGGAGAACATTTGCTGTTTTGTTCCAGCTCTGCAGTCCCCCTGGACTCAGCTCTGTGCCAGCACCATAACAGATAAGACAGTGGGAAGAGGGAGCCAAGAGTGAATAAGCTCACAGCTTGGGGATACTGCACTGAAGAAGACACATTTTGCAAGACGCATTGCTCTGCCCTTTTTGCATCTATGCTACATTTAACAGCACATGATCTGTTTTCAAGATTGTTTCCTTCTGGAAGTCGTTCTCACAGGCCAGTCCTAGGAGGTGTTAAGTGCCTTGAACTTCCACTGACGTCAGCAGGGGTTGTGGCACCTGGGATGGGCCCCACTGACCTCCCTGTCCGCCCTCCCAGCTGCTCCTGTGACATCTGGACACTTGCAGGAGCTGGCTTGTGCTTTACACCCAGCATACCTGCCTCTAAGTGTAGGTGCTCTCTGCTTATGGTGGCAAACACTGCTGTATCCCAGCTGCTGAGTCCTGCAAATGTTATTTATCTGTGGCTCCAGCAAATGCTATTTACCTGTGGCTCCCATTAAAATCCAGTTTACCACCTGTGACATTTCAGTGCAGTTGCTGGGCTTGCTAAAGTCTCCCACAGCAAGCCACTGCACATGCCATCCATTTGTCTGTCTAGAGGGATGAAATGGACTTGTCACATCACCTGTACCAGTCGCTAAAGTGACTGAAAGTTAATGACAGTAATTTGGAAAGTGTCCTTCAAGCCTTCCAGCCCAGTATAAGGGAGAGGAGGAGGCAAAAACAGCCCCTCCCTTGAGAAGTCTGAAGTAGGCAGAGATGCCTCCAAGAGAAGGAGCAAGTCCCCAGTATCTTCTAGAAAAGTGACAATTTATTAGTCAGCCAAGCTTTCATTTGAATTTCTTTCACATTACAGTTGGAAGCTTTTAATTTTGTTCTAGTATGACTTTAGTGATGGCAGAGCTGAATGTAACTTTTCAAAATGCCTGGGCAAGAGATCCTGGAGCACGGAGAGGGACTCAGAAAGGACACAGAATAGAAGGAGGAGGAGAGGGAAGAGGGCACGGGAGGATGCTCCCTTTAGCAGAGAGGGGTGAGTGCTTCAATGTGCTACAGGCTCTGACTGCATTGCCCAGGTCCTGCCAAAGCATCGGGGGAAGAAGAGATGTGAGGTGGAGCCCAGAGGACTCCTGTTCAGGAGCTGAGGCATGAGAGTCCCTAAACAAGCAGCATAGGGGACTTTTAGTCTCTGGTGAAACTATTGCCATCTTTTCTTATGCCTGACTGGTGATGTTGAGCTACACCCCTGTCTGAAAAGCTGCTAAACCCTCGGCAGCCCAGTGACTGCAGGAAATGGAGCTGCTCTGTTTTCTTGGTCCTTGCTTGTGTTTCCTGTCTGGTGATTTCAGCTAAGCTCCGTAGTAAAAGTCATGGAAATTGCATGTCCCTGAATGCCTCCAAGCTTGGACACTGAGCTGGAAGCAGTACAAGGAAGGTATAATCACGACTTCCTCAATAGCCAGTCCTAACTACAAGAAAAGGAAAGGCTCAGAGCTCCTGCCACAGCGTCTTGAAAGATGAGTTTTTTCAACTGTTAATTATTCAGCTTTTCCAGGCTAGTGTTATACTTCTCTTCTTTGGCCTGCTCCCCCAAGAAAGCCCTGTTTGTTTAAAAATATCCCTTATGAATGGGGAAGCACTGCTTTCTCAAGTATCTAGATGGTGCAGTTTAGGTCATGTCAACCAGATGTAGAGACTCCTGAACTAGCAAAGACCCAAACAGTGAATCTACATGTTCCAGCCCATAGGCTCAATAGGGACCTACAAGCTGAAGTCTCCAATAGTTTAAACTATCTCCCATAGTTGGTGCTGCATTTGAGCTATGTAATATCTCTGCTAGACTTGCATTTCTTGGGCACAGCACTGCACAAGGGGGAGTATGCTGCACCTGGAGTAAATGTGGTTTATGTCTGGTGGGCTTCTGTGTCTCTTCACTACACACCACCCCACTCATGGTTCTGGCATCAGCATGAATAGAACAATTTTGGTTTATCTGCTACTGCCCTTCTTCTCCTAGGCTCCTGGGGATGCAGCTGGATCTGTGGATATTAGAGAGCCTATCTTGGTTATAATTTACAGATTATTTTAGTTTGTCTAATAGCAGTCTTAGAGTAGTCCTAAGGTCTCTTCTACAAGCCACTTCTCCCCTTTCTTCTCCATTCAGTGTTAGCATCTTCCTTCATCTCATGTCCTAAGTCCTTCCATCTTTCCCTTCAAATAGTCATTCCTTCTCCCTTTCCCCCCAAGTTAATGTTTTGATACTGACAATGTGGATGACTGCATCTGGGCTCCTTCAGCAGTTAATGGAAGAAAACTGGGACCTTCCTTCAGGTGTTTGCATTAGAATGAGATTAGTTGTGCCTTAGAAGTCAGTATATTTGCTGAGGTAAATCCCAGCCCTGTCATCTAATTCTACCTCCTTGGCCTTCACTGGGACTCTGCATTTTCAGCTACCAATTCTGCAGGCTCTCTCATTATTGCATAAAGTCCTGGATGTATCTTGTTAAAATTCTGCTTGCTCCACAGATCTTCTCTGTAGGCTACCCATATGTTCATTCTCAATTTTCCATTTTCCTCTGTACTAAACTCTTCTTGTAACTTCCCTGTAACCTCCTGCCCCACAGGCTCCTTTCTAAACACACTTCTTACTACCTTGTCTCAGGAGGTCTGACTATAGCCCATAGCCATTCCCTGCTCTTTAAACATTGAATTCTTCAAAACTCTTTGCTTAGGAAGATCTTGAGCATCTGAACTACTTTTTAACTTTCTTCAACATTTTGCTGTTGTTGATGTACACGCCTCTTTGTCTTCCATCACTCCTCATCTTCGTTCTTTTTCACCTTCAAAGCACTTGATCTTTAGTCTCCTTATTTCTCTTGAAACTTCTTGGAAGATATTGTCAAGTTCTTATCCTACACTGCAGTTTTCCTTTCTCCTTTCAATTGAAGACATCATTGGAGACTCCTGAGATGCAGAAAAACACTATTGTTAGAGCAGCTTTAAAACTTGTCTCTCTGTTGAGGATTCATGTCCTGTGATCTGATCTGTCATCTCATTCACCTCTCCTGGTTTAGTCAGGGGTTGTCCATTGCGTCAAACACAACTTGCTGTCTGTCTCAGACTTCACCTCATTACCACTGTCAGCAGCTCACACCTTTTTCTGCCACTCAGGTTTCTCCTCTGTGAACGTTTCTGCTTCTTCCTCCACAGCATTTGCCAAATGTACTCCCCAGTCTGTGTATCAACAGGGCACTGTGCTAATGAGATATATGAGCTGTCACGAGGAAATGTGTCAGCTAACTCATGATGTAGAAAGCATAATGTATAGAAAGGTGGTCAAAGGTAGTAACACAGATCCCCAAAATTTTCTGTGGTACACACAGACAGAGACAGGTTTTCCAGTGAATACCCCCCCCCAAAAGGATGCAATTTGTTAATTAACTAATATCAATAAGAAATATTCATATTTTTACAGTGTTAGAGGCTACACTAAGCTGCTTATATGATAGACCTGTGTGTTCACAGCAATATTTATATTGAATGTGGCAGTGAAACAGATCCTGAATTTTAGCTAGAGTTTGGAGGTCTGTAATTTTTCAAGGATTTGTCATATGAACGTGTTGACAACCTTAGCAACCTTCAGCATCCCTCAGAAAAATCCACGTGGAATTTCCTGGGCTGATACGCATCACACACTTCTCTTTGCTTAAGATTGAAGTCTGTGGCAGGCAGGACAGATGTTAATTTCCTAAACTAATGGCAAAAGAACCCATATACATTTCACAGCCTGAAGCCTCAAGGCATATAGATAGAAAATAGTGCTTCTTCACTGCAAAAAGAAACAGTTTTATGATCCAAAGTTGCTCCAGTCCTGGATAAAACTAAATGCTTTTCCAGTCATTTCACTTGTGCCTTTATTTAGCCACGCATGTTTTTCCCTTCCTGTCCTCTTGTCTCTCCAGAACCGTGCTCAGTGGTAGGTTACTGATTTTAAAAAACTGAACAATCTCTTTTGCTGACATATGAAAACCAACTGGATACATTTCACTAGAATGGAGATCTCAGGTCAGATTTTTATGTAACATGTTTGCATTGTTAACAGCACACTTAGAATCTCCAAAAGAGGGAGTGGAAAGAGGAAAAGGGTCTCATGACCTTCAAGTGGATCCCAGCTTATCCACACTCCATGACCCTCTCTGGCCCCTAGTTGCAAAATAATGTGTCCTGAAGGTGGAAAATGAAATTTCCAAACCTCATAGAATGTCAAATAAATTTATGTTCAAGTCCCTGATTTTAACAAAGATTCAAGGATCTTTTATTTTTTTTAAACTGCTTTTTGTTTTGTTTTGGTTTCTTTTTTTTTTTTTGGCCTTGAAATAACACTGGTTTTTGTTTTGCTTGAGAAGGAAAAAATTCTTAACAGGCATGTGACTCAGAAGAAAACCTGTTTGTTTTCTTCAATAAGTAAATGATGAATCATTGGTGGTTTACCACATTTATTTCACTGCACATGAGATGTGTTGTGCAGTTAAATTTGGTAAATCTTAGTACCTCAAGCCTGATTCTGCAGCTCTTGCTTGCTCTGGAGCACACAGAGAAGCTGTCTGCAGGGAAGAACTCTAACAGGAGAGCTAGGGAGCCAAAGCCAGCAGGTTCATTCCGATGCCATAGGGCAGGGATCTGAATTTGTCTCTTCAGGAAGAGCAGCCTTGAATTAACAATGCAATCTGACAGCTTCAAGCAGGGCTGAAAATAAGGGTATATTTCAGAAACTGGAATAAGCTAACATGCCCATGCTCCTCCCAAAGGGAGCAGAGACTGAGAACAAATAGGCTGGGAAAGCCTATCCATCTCGGGGTGCAGTAATCCATTTGTAGGTCGGTGGCTCTCTGGCCATTGGCTACCCTGGATCACAGTAAGCCACCAACTCGTCCTGCTGGGGTCTCACCCACGCCTGTTAATGTCTGATGCTTCCTCTTCCTTTCAAGAATGACTGTTTAAAGTGCTTGTACTTTTACATATTGTAGGGAACAGGCCTATATAAGCAAAAGATGGACCAGATGAGTGCATAGTCCCTTTTTATCACAGATTCCTGCAATTCTTTCTCTGTATCTTCCTGTTAACCCTGCCAGTGCCAAACTGAGACATAAAAGAAGCAGCTCACAAAGCATTCAGTCATACATGATCAACACTTGCATACAATATACCACAAAATCTCAGAGCCTTTTCTTTCATAACTAATGAAAACTATAATAAGAGTAGTCTGTTTGGGAAAAAAACCAAACATTTGTGTTTTGATACAGTGTCAGATATTAAAAGCTTTCAGTAGGCAGGAATCCTGGCACACAGGTTTGGTGAATGATTGATAGTCTACTCAGGCAATGATTGAATGGAGTTGGATGAAAAAAGAAGCAAACCATGTTGTGATTCCTCCCTTGAAATGAAACTCAGGATATCCAGGAGAATACATTCTAGGTGTTTTTCACACTTTGTACATTTTTTGGTAACTAGTGAGGCCCAAACCATCAAAAAGAACAGATATATAATCAGAAAATAATATCAGAAGACAATTCTGATGCTATATTTACTTTGAAAGGAAACTCTATGAGAAACATTGTCGTAGACAGGTCAGGATCAGAATCTGTGCCCTGGAGTGTTTAACCTAATGAAATTGATGACTTTTGGATCAGCCATTACATCAGTAATGAGAATGATGCAGCTGATGAAGGATAAACTGAATAGAACAATTTTTCAAGTAAATGGTAAATGGAAAATAGATTTTAGACTGTTAAAATAATGATAGTAAAGGGGATGAAATTCATTGCTATCTGGTTGCTAATCATTATGCCATATGCTAGCAAACCTTCAGAGTTTATATATTTGCTTCAAAATGTTTTACCTGGATAAATGTATTTAAAGGTTTAATGTATAAGATTTAGTGCCCTACAAATCTTCATAGCAGTTGACAGCTTCCTTGCTGTTCGAAGAGATGAGCTTGGAAGATGGAAAATAAAGGTCTCCCTAGGGAGAGCAGATGGGGTGAGAATGATGACGGAAAGGGATTTATCATGAGATGATTTGAGCTGAGATTTAGAGTGAAAATTACCAAACAAGATAGGGACTTAAGGATGTCACTTCTACAAACCAGGACTATCAATACGGACTTAAACACCAGATTCCAGCAAGAAAGAAAGAAAACTGAAGTCTTGGCCATAGAAAAATGCTCTGGACTTTGACTTCCTTTACCATACATACAAATGTATTTCATTGGGAAAGGGCGTGAGGAGCTGGATGGGAGAAGTTAAGAAAGTATCATGTTCTGGGAAACCTAAAAAGGTGAGTGCAAGCACTGCATCTTTCAGAAAAACTTATGCAATGAGTAACTGAAACACAAAACACCCCTCAGACCACTTTCTGATCTTTTCTTAGGCTGTACTTTGGGCTCAGAGAACATCTCCATGCTATGCCAGCAATCAAGTAGTCACAGCTGCTGCGCTGGTTTCTCTCACGGTTAATCTCCTCCCTTGCCCCCAGCTCTAGCCCTACAGTGAAGTCATTGTGCTAAACCCCTGACATCCCAATAACTTCCATAGCAACAGAGCACGGTGTCCTAAACACACGATTAGGCACAGAGCCTGACCAGAGGAGGAAATTGGTATGTGGGGTGGAGGCTGTGGCTGGACACAGCGACACACCTGCGGCCCCGCCGTGGCCAGGGAGGGGCGAAGGCGCAGCAGTAAAACCTGCAGAGCTGAGAGCCAAGCTGGTGATTCGGTTTGTGGCACTCCAGAGAGGTATTGCTGGAGCCCTGTTATCCTTCACTGCTGAAGGCAATTTGTGTCTGGCTTCCTTCTGCCAAAGGCTGCATACTTGAGCTGTCTGTGCTATCCCTCAGTAGCCTACTGAGGCTTGAGCACGGACAAAAGCAGCACCAGAGCTAAGCAGGACTATAATGCTTCCTGTACTCAATATGTTTCAGCCAAATTCATGGTTCCTTGTAATCTAAGATGGTCATACAGTAATTTAGACCCCCTTGAACTCATATTCCCTTATGCAGTTAGATTTCCTGAAGATAAAGCCCTGTTGACATGGGAAAGTTTTACCGGTTATATAGACAAAGTTAAGCTGGTGTAACCACACCCTGAGCATGCGGAGACTCCTTTAGGTGTAAAAGTGACATTTTCAGTATAGCATGCACTTCTACATGTGCTAAACCAGAAAATTCACATTGATATTCATTGGAGGAGTACTCTACTATCTGAGCATAGACACCTTAACTGAGTTGGTAAAGTGAGGAGCCCAGATGCCCCAGAAAGTCCCTGGGGGCAGGTGTGTGCCTCTGGGAGGTGAGTCAGAGTTCCAAATTTATGACCCTAAGCACTGTTGCCAAATGAGCGTGTTCGGAATTTCTTACCATTGTTTACTACAGCTTACCTTTTTCATTAGCCATGTAATTAGTTTCTCTAGTCTAATTTAAACAGAAAATAGGTAACAAAAGAAATAGTTGGTCCATCTATTCAAACTTGACCTAGATAAATGTTAGAATAATTTTAGCCTTAGCAGGAAGCTCTTTGTGAGGGCAGATTTTCTTAGGGGGAGCTGAAAGCACATTCTTGAAACAAAGGGTCCCTGTCCAGTATTATGTCTTTTCACAAGGAGGAGAGGTCAACTACTGAAAGAATAAAATCTGCCAGATTTTTTTTTTTTTTAATATGGACAAAAATATGTATTCTCTTTTGGCTGAACTCTTGGAAATCCTTGATGGTTTTTGGCTAAGAAGTTTTGAAAGAATATTTTGCTAAAGGCAGCTCGAAATTTAGTGCGAAGCAACTAAAGTGGCTTAATTTAATAATTTTCTGAGGTACTGAAAACACTTATGGTGGGGAAATTGCTGGAAAACTTAAATTATCGCTGGTATTATTGGCGGTTGAAAATGTAAATTCTTGAAGCTGGATATAAGGGATTTCTGCTGTTTATAGACATGGATACTCTTATTGTGCAGATACAGCTCTAATCTGCCTGGAATCTCAGAGTTTCTGGCCTCTGTCATACCTTGTGATAGTCTCGATAAATAGTCTACTGATTACTGGTGCTTTTGTTGGACTTATTTCATAGATTGTTTTCTTTTTCTTGCACTACACAGGCAACTCAGTGGGAGCCTGCAGCTTAATTAGTTTCCCTATCTTGATCCAAAATCAAGGGTAGATGCAGTTAGCATAACTCAGACATCTAACTTACTCCTGTATTTTATGAATCTGATGAAGTAGCTCTCCTAAAGCAAATGTGCCACTTGCTGTTGCAGTCAACAGAAGACTACAGGTGACTTTGAAGGTTTCCAGAAGAGAGTCTGTCTAAGTGGTCAGACCCCTTCTCTCTGCAGCCCTTCAAAGACACCTGTGTTTCTCCTTCTGACTGTAAAGGGAATTTAAGCACTTAACTCAATAGATGCCTAAAATTTAGGTGCCAAGTGAGCGCTTGAATAAAGCCAATACAATTCTGTTTCAGATTTATGGTGTTTCACTCTAAGAATGCATATATATGCGCATATATATATATCTATATCATGCCTTTATCCAAGAAGGCATGCTTCTTTTGAGACATTTTTATTTATAAATATAAAAAGTTTATATGGAAACCTGCCAGATAACATTGGTTTTGTATTTCTGATTTCAATTTGACACAGTTTGAAAATGCCTGGCCTCCCAGAAACACAAGCTTTCTTACCTCTTATTAAGTTCCTGATCTGGCCTCCCTGTGTGTCTGGTTTGCATTCTTTTTTTAGCCATCAGAAACTTACTGCCAAAAAGTAGCACATTTAAAACTGCACAATTTACAGAAGCAACAGTAGATGATTCATTGGTTGAGCTTTAAATCGAGCACTCAGCAAGAAAATATCGTGCATGGACCTTTGTGGTGAGGGCAGCAGAAGCAATGTTTTCCTTTTGTTAGCAATCACTTACTGTGAGTTGTAGCTTTCAAGTCTTGGTGGCACTGTGAAGGAGTGTGTCCCCCCCATTTTCCATGTATGGTAAAGATGTACTGCAAAATCCACTCTTTATGTTTAAAACACCCCTTTTGCCTTCAGTGAACATAAGCCAAAAAAAATAGTTGTGACTATTTCTTAAACCCAAATGTTTTGCATGCAACTTTTCCTGAAATTAAGCTACTGCTTAAACTGGGTAGCAAATATTAGTTCTAGACAGCTGTGGAAGAAAAATGAACTTGATTTCATCATTTAAGCTCACCACAACACTTTAAATGGTTCCTTCTGTCATGTGGAATGGAAAAAAACATCTTAAGCTAGCATGTATTTATTCTGAAGCACTAAAAAATCAAAATTTATGAGAAAAAATAAAGAGAAGCTGTTCACAAAATATAAACACACAGTATATATATCACATGTTTTTCTGTTGAGACCCACAACCTGAATCCCTCTGGCTAATTTTGTTAATTAAATATCCCATTACATTCTTCATCTGATAGCGTCAGACTTGTGTATTCTGGCAGAAATCTAAGTGTTGAACTCTTCCTAGTGTAAGAAGACACATCTCAAACTGAATTTTGGTTCCCTGTTTATCCAAGCACTAGGTATGTGTTTGGTTTTAAAGAATATAAATGGCCCATTGAAACTGATGTGCTGTGAGAGTTCCACACCAGACAAATGACCAGATCTGACTTTGGCTGCGGCTGTGCAGCTTGACAGAAGTTAATGATATTGCTGAGATATAACTGAGGGCAGAATTTGGCCCCGGTCCCAAGCTTGTCATAACTTACCATACTAAGCTGAATGTTAAAAGTTTTGTACAAGGAACTCCATGCAGAGCTCCGATGATTAATGGGATCTGGATGGAGAAATTCCTGTGGGCTACAACTGAAAATTCATTCCTCTATTTTGATGGCTGTTCATTTTAATAGAGGACTTTGATACCACATTGTGTCGACAACTGTGGAATAGTCTGGCTACTTATATTTATCACTGAACTTCCAGAGGTTCTTGAAACCCTTATGGAATCTAGGCATTGCATGAAATTCCAAAGTACCCAGAAGTTTAAAGCTGCTGTTTTCTCCTTCCATTGAATTTTGACAGGTCCTGAGAGATAGTATTTAAGCTTCTCCAGGGAGTATTAATAAATTTGAAAGAAAGGTAACAAAGGATAATTTTGTTTATATATGTACCAATACAGCCATAACAGACAGTTAAAAAGATTTTCCTTACAAAAAGTAATGAAACTTCCACAAAAACATAACCAGGCTCCTTTATATTGAGAAAGGTAAACTGCAGATAATTCTGTTTCTCAAATGGGATGCTTTATTGAAGAGAGCATGGCATTATCCCAATGGGACATTTGAATCTATTTCAGATATTACGAGCTGCTAATTTCTTGTTTTAACAATCCCAAAGGTGTTCCTTCAGCTGAGCTGGCAGCAACAAGGATATGAGCTGGAAATCTTAATGAAGGTAATTTTTAGCTGCTTTCTGCCCCCCACCCCCTGCTCTCTTTTACCTGTAAAATATTTCTTTTAAAATTCTGAGGTATATTTCTCCAGCACAAGACACTCTTAGTATAAAGAGGATCTGAGTATTGCTTAGCCTGCCCTGCCGAGTGGTTCTCTTGAGCTGGTAGAGGAGTGATAGCAAAAAATGTGGTCTTTGATCCTTGAACTCTGTGATTACATGTATAATTCCACAGGTGACCCAACCATGGGTGGATGTTTAAGAACTATGTGAGTAAAGGGGAGGGAAGGATGGCAGATTTGCCATGTGTGATTTCAGCTGCTGGAAGATGACATTGTTTGCATGGCACTGTCGCCCACAGGTCTCACTCCAGGAGATCCTTCTAGGCAGCCCTGGATGCACTGAAAAGAGAATATCTTGGACCCTTGTGCTGCACATTGTTTCTTCTGGTCACTTCCATTTTCTGCTGCTGTGAAGAAGATAGGAAGGGGGAAGGAGGAGGAGAGAAGTGTTTTCTGATACAAGCCCCATCAGATGTCTGATACAAAGCTCAGCAGTAGACACAACTAGGCAAAAGAAAACCATGGTTTGTACTGATGCAGCTTAGGAGAAAGAAGCTTCTCTGGTGCATTTGCAAACTATTGGGCTTTTTGCCTGTATGTGCTGTGCCTTTTCATCAACACAACTACTGAGCACTGAGCTTGGGTGCAGATTTCTCCAATCTCTGGCTAAGCAACTCCTCTTGAACAGAAGGGTCAGGGAAGTGAATATGGGTGAAATGGAGAAGGCAGTCATCTTCACATAAAATTCTGAGCTTGTCAATACCAAAAGAGAAGCAAAGTTACAAAACCTGTTGGCAGGAGTGCAATGCAAGTGAAAAATCAGTGCAGGATTACCAGCTGAATTGCACTCTTTAACTTTGTGAGTCAGTTTCTGTTCTCATACGGTGCAAATCTGGACCAGCTCTCCTGACTCCAGGGAAGTACTTCAGGATTTATATCTTCTGAGTGGAGCTGAATTTGGCCCTCCCTTGTTCAGACTGGAGTTATACTGTCAGTCCACAAACTTGAGTATTTTTAGCAGCAGTTGTCACATCTAATCAAACACAAAATTTAGCAGGATGAAGTGAGAAAAGTGCATGGTTCAGGAGATTTAACGCCAAAATTCCAATCATTTTATTCAATCTCTAACTGTCAGATAAGTAAAGAAGTTTGTATATGTATGTATGTATTTAAAAGTTATTTACTGTTATGTTATGCTCTTAGCAACATTCCACTTTTGAAATCTCTAGCAGACGCCTCCTATCCAGAGACTAGTTTATTAAAAACACCCAAAAGCCCAAGCACCAAACCTTCAACAATGATATGTTATCTTAAAAGTGAACCATTTACAATGTTAATTCATAAACTAACCACATTCATTTAGGAAGAGAGCAGAGACCATAATATATAATCTATTTTCTGATGCAGATTCCGTCACAAATGCTCACAAGTTTTTAAAAGAATCTAGGACCCAAGATTGGTCCATATAAATAAAAATAACATAAATTGTCTGATAAAAGAGTTAGAAAAAGAGATAACAATATCAATTCATAAGCAGAACCATGTGTACACACAGGGAAACAAATTTGGTCCAGTAGGCTATTCCTTACTGTCTATTCATTACTGATTATTCCCTCATCTTTAGCTTTTAATTCCCCATATCAAATCTTTTCAATTCGTCATCAGCTATGGAGATCAGCTGACATATGTTTGCCTAGTTCAATCTGGCCTGAGGCAATATCACAGCTGGAGGTATTTCATGGAAAAAAATGACCTTTCCAGAGTGTATTGTCAGTTATTCAAATGATACAAAGTCAGTAATCTTGCAGAACTGATTTTGGGGAGTTGGTGTATTCTTTTTCCATGGTTTTAAGGAAAAGGGTTGGAATAAAACAGGATGTATCAAAGAGGTGAAATACTTGAGATTCCTGAATGCTCAATGAGCATCCTGAAAAAAAAAGCTGTGAGTGCAGCCTCCTCTACTCATTTTTTTACTGTGTGACTATCTGGAAATTTATCTGTAGAGTTTGGTTACTATTGTGAGAGTGATTTGTCAAGAAGAAATTCTTAAGTGTGTGTTGGGAATAATGTCACAGGAGTGAGACTGTAATCTTGTCATCCAGTTGTTGTTTGAGAAAGAGCTCGAGTTTTGCAATTCCAAAGCAAAGAAAAAATATCTCTGAAAGGAGACTGAGGGTTTAAATTAATAGTTAATTATTTAAGAACTAATTGCAGTTGGCGACACTCAGGAAGACAAATTTCAAAGTTGTTTTTATTCTTTTCTTGGGTAATTTTGAAGTTCTCAAGGTTTTCAGTTTCTTTCTAAAATGGCTGTACATGTGCAGTTGCAGCTTTTCTGTGTGTACCACCCCCACCCTTACGTGGTCCCGCTGGTATTTCTGAGGTTGTACAGCCTGAGTCACTCTGCACGTGTTAAAAGGAGTCATGCTGCTGACTTCAGTGGCTTTTCCAGAAGCCTTGAGGAACCAAATGAATTCTGCCTTTTCTCCATTTCATTTTGTACTGGTGCTTGAGTGGCAGAAATGTGGAACAAGATAGTCCATTTGGCTGCACATTTGCTGAGTTTAAATGAGGTGGGTGAGCAAGCTTTAGCATGTGTTTGAATAACAAAAACTTGCAAACAGGCAGTTTCTGTGGGAAAAATCCCTCACAGCAGAAGGAAAAGCTTTTGCTGTAAAATTTTACCTGATAGTTCATTTTTTTAATCCTTTAAACATCATGGAAAGAATAAAAGTTTACTGATAGGAGTGGGGTTAGGAACTACCTCAGCAGTACCTTATTGCCACTGTAAATCTAATATGGGAGAAAAAAGAAAAAACATGGAGAAGGGTGGGTGAAACATGGCACATATGTTAATAGAGAAATGCAGGACCTGAGAAAAATAGCTTTCAAGAGGATTTTCTTGGCTATGTGTCAGGCTGGGGAGTATTTTTGTGCTTGAAGTCAGCCAGATCACTGTGAGAACAGGGGCTGACTTGACGGTCCCAGGGACAACTTGCTTGGTGACAGAGAGGAAGGAGCACTGCCATCCTTGTGTCATTTTTCCACACTTATCATCAAGCCCCCAGGCTCCAGGGGAGCGTCAAACCATCTCAGGGTGGACTCAGGGTATTGATAATATATACAGCTTTCTCATTCCCTCGCTCCATACTTGCCTGAGTTTCCGCTGTGGAAGTGCACAGATGTTTACACAAAACACATACACTTGTGATGTCCCCTGATGTCACACTTCCCTCTCCCCAGGACACACGCTGTGTCCTCTCTCTTAAAAGTCACAAGTGCTCTTTCCCCTGAAACTCTAATTTCTCACTGCAGCCCTGGCAGACAGCCCCTTCCACATCTGCTTCTCTCATCCCCCACCTGGACATCCCGGTTTTGGCCCGCTCCAGGGACCTGTAACCTGGGGCTTTGTTCCCTCTCTGCCCTCTCCCTTACCTCTGCTGCTTTTTCAAAGCACATTCATGTGATACCTTTGGCTGTCCCTTGTAGTCCTGGAGCTGCCAGCACCAATTGCCATTTTGCTAGCCTTAAGGGCACCTTTGTGAATGTTTGCCCATACCACTGGATGCTCCTTCAGCAGTAGCACTTTTAACTGTACTTTGCAGGAGGTGCCTTTTGAAGCCCATCTCTGTAGAGACCCTGCTCCTTTGCTGGCCCACCTCCCTACAGCATTTCTAACAAGATTGTTGTTAATATATTGGGTAATTTATTTTCCTTACGTGTTTCAAGTTGTCTTACCCCCATATATAACTCCTGGACAGGTCTGTCAGGTTCCTTTGGATGTCCTGTTATTTGAGATCAGTGTTGTACAGCATGGCCTGCAATGCATGAAATCAGAGCAAGCTGCATGCTTGTGCTGTGCAGCATGGCTAATCATTCTCAAATGCTATCATCAGTTATCTTGGAGGAGTTAAAGAAAAAGGAAAATACTGAAGCAGTCTGAGGCTGATTTAATCTTTAAAATCAGGAGAGACTTTGCAGTGATTAAAGAGCCATTTCCTGACTACATATTGATATGAGTTGCTTCCAAGTCAAATATGAGGGAGACTGACAGGCATTCAGTCTTAGTCTGATTGGCAGGTCCCAGCCCCATGAACAGTGAGCTGTTTCCTGCTCTTGTTTAAAGGTGTTCTGGGGTGGTCTGTATTTAAAACACAGCCATCTCAAGTAATGGCCCTGGTATTTTCTATTGTAATTGACAAAATTGCACACTTTAATTTTTAGCATCCATAAGGACAGGTGGAAAATTTTATTCAAAAACCAAAGACTTCACGTTGTTTTCCAATAGCTTCCAGAAGCCAGTCACTTTGGGAGCAATTCTGTGTTCCGAGAAATGCCAGAAAAAAATGTGTGCTGAAGGATTTCTCTAATGTTACTGATGAGCACTGAGTCCTTTTTAACATAAATCAGCGAGGCAAAGAATTGCAGGCATGAACAACAACAGTTTTGTGGGACACTGATCTTTGAAATCTGGAAAGCACCTTTAGAAGCCCTTGATCAGCATGGAGAAGGTGCTCGGGAAAAGGAGGTTTGGTCCAAGTATTTCTGCAGGGCTACTGAATGATTATGGCTTTGTTATTTCACTTATCCAAGGAAAAGTTGCTTCGTCTGAAGAAAGGGAGGCTGAGATAGCCACCTTCTCCATGAAGGATTTTGGCATATACTTCAAGTTTGTGAAAGATATCTTGCAATATGGTGCCCAAAGTAACAGGAAGCTCTGCTCAGTGATTCAGAAAGCTCTCTTCCAGTTCTGCATTCCTGAGGATGTAGAAAGGTCTGTGTGAACTCAATGTTTTTATTAAGGATGGCCTGGATTATGAGTTTACAATAGATAATCATGTACAAATGGCCTTCCATTTTTAGCTTCCCCTCCCTTCAGAGGGTTCCTCCCTGCACGGACATAGTTTTCCCTGTAACTTCAGTGTGGCTTTAGGCAGAGACAGAGTACCCGCAGCTCTGGGAGACTTAGAGCTGAAACTTCATCAGTTGCAATTGTTCACACAGTCCTGTGCTTTCCTCAGAAATCAAGTCACTCCTACTCCGATTCCCGTATCCCATATCATCTCCCTTCGGAGATCCCAAGCCTATCCTAACAAATCATTACATTCACAGAAATATCCAGCAAACTCAGGCAAAACAGCATCAGAGATTTAGTCTTGCTTTTTTTTTCTCTCATCTCATCCAGATCTGATACCAGAGACAAAAAGGAATTTTGCTGTCCTGATCATTCTCTTGCAGTTATTTACATTTTGTTTTATTGCTAACAGCTAATCAATTCAAACAAAAACAAATACTTCTCCAACCTCAAATGTGAACAGCTTGTGTGTGCTTTTTTTATATGAAAGATAGCTGATAGTTATAATCCCAGGCAAAAAAAACCCCCACTTTTCTGCAAAGAACTAAAAATGTACAAAAACACAAAAGAGAAAAGGGTTGAGGGATTCAGGATGAAAAAAAAGGGCTTCAGGGAATCATTGTGCTATTTGCAAAGCAAAATTGCCGTTTCTGTAAACGATTATTTAATTGTTGATATGAATTTAGCATGGTGATAAAATTTTTTCCTGGCTCTGACAGACATTCTCTAGTGGAAAGAAATAAATCTGGGGAGTTTGAATTATGTGCAATTGGATCACTGATTTGCTCTAACTTCAGCATCAGTTGGATCTTATTGTACTTTTCTGATACATTTCTATATATGAAAACGCAACCTGAAAAGTATTAAAACTGATTAAATGTGACATTGCTCGACATAACACTAACATAAAAGACAATTCCAAGCTGTGGGACACACCTCTTGAGTGCTTTGCTATTCTTACAGAGGCTGGAAAATGTGCTTTTGTCTCAGAAAAGGTCTTTTGCTACCTACCAGGAATGAAGCTATGTCACAAACCATAATTTGTCCAAGTGCAGGACAAAATCTGAACCAAACTCAGCTTGCAAAGTAACCTGAGTTATCACACAGGAAGAATTAGTGTTCAGCTTTTTTGGTATGTTTGTGAAAATATAAAATTCTGAGGTTTGTAATAAGCCAAATGCAGATGACCAGCCTTTGACTGGAGCAGGAATGCATGAGCAGCAGTGCCCATATATCTAGGGAGCACCAGGAAAGTGCCTGGTGTGCAAGTTAGAGTCAAAGAAGATAACACTTTTGTTAGAAAATGGAAGTATTAAAATAAGATGTATAGTTTACATTCAGTTTGGAGAAGAGCCACAGAGGTGTTAGTTTTCCCAGCTTAGAGCTGTGATGAATATGAGCATGGAGGTAAGGAGCAAATTCCCTGTTTGCCTGGAGAATAAGGCAGAAATCCCTCTGCTTTCTGTGGGATAGGACTTCTCCTTGATCTTCCCCTGTTTTCCTCTCCTCCATCCTAGCCATTAGGATTTCTTCCTCATTTGATTCAGCAGATGTTGCTTGCTTTATGCAAGAAGATGTTGTCTTAAAAAAATTTCAGAGGAAAGTTCAGCCTGTGGCTTGTTACTGCCATTATTTATTTTGAACAAGATCCAAGATTATAAGGCACATGGACAATCAGGCTATGGATAAAATGATTAGGATAGGGCTGACTCAGACCTGTTAGTCTGGCAAAGACTCAGCAGTGTATATTCCAGAAAGTGAACTCCCTAAGAGTAATTTGCCTTATCAGAAGCTTTTATAATTCTGTGTGAGATGATAGTGGATGGAAATAATCCTGCTTGAATTGAGGACATAATTTTTTCCCCTTTTTTGTATTTCCAGAGATGAGAACTGTAGCCATATCTACACATAATGCTTTTATTTCTATCCTATCTTATATTTGTGTCCTGCGCGTCTCTTGCTAGAGGAGCTGAATCAACAATACACGTTTGTCTGACTATGTGAGCCTGGCAGAAAATCTGCCACTGCTGCTCTGAATTCCTTCTCACCATGATGAGTGAAAAGATGTAACAATCTTATTCCTCAGCTAGCTATCCCCCAGCTCTTTTTGACTCTCATCGCTTTAACTTTCAGCTCAGGAAAAGAGAAGAGATGAAGTTAAATTCTGTAAGAATAATCTGAATTTACTGAATTCAGCATGAACTGAACACATAATATATGCAAAAGTGTTAACCTGCTAAAGAACAGCTCCTTTTATTTTGGGATTCATTCCAACAAGTTAATGGAACTTGCAGACAGTGTGCAACAAAATAAATGCATATCAAAAAAACTTAATTTATATTTATGCTGTTAAGTGTTTCCTTTCACTATTGAAATGGAATTTCTAAGTTATGAAAAGTAGAAAGAGAAACTGAAAAAACAATTAAAGTTAAGGAGGGCTACTTTATTATTTATGTCTACTTTTTCTGGGCTGCATCCAGGTTTATCCACCACAATATATCACAGTTAAAAAAACAAAACAAAACAAAACAAAACACACAAAAAAAAAAACCCCCAAAAAGCAAACAAAAAACTCACAGAAAAACCTACCGTCCTTTGTTTCCAGAAGGGTTTAATACTGAGATAGCTATCTTGAAGCAAAAGGAAAAACAATAATAAAGCCTTGCATTATTTAATTTACCAGTGCCTTCAATTTTGCCTTAAATTGCTCATAAAAAATGTGTGCAAGGAGAATTTTGCCTAAAACAAAGCTTCTGAAAAGGAAATGAAAAAAAAATCATGTGATGGAAGTAGCCTTTGTACTATTTCAATGATGAGGATGCTTCATCAGATTTTTAACAGACATTTTTGCTGAAATTGCTTCAAAACAGTTATCTATTTTCTTATTCTGAAAATAAAATTCTCTTGAAGCCCACAAATATAATTTTAAATATTTCAGCATAATAAACTGTGTCCAGTAAGTATTGAGTAAATAAAAAATGTTCAGTATTTATAAAAATAAATTAGGAAAAAATTTCTTAAATCTGCATGGGAAAATGACTTTGTTATTAGCTTTCAAAAAATGCAAGCATAAACTCTGGGTTTTTAATGAAATCACTATCCTACTCATAAGTACCTGCAATGCTATTTTTTAAAGGGGAAAATAAACTTCAACTGTAGGAAAAAAAAGTCCTTTCTTGATTATTTAATGTACACTGAATGAATAAAGTATAAAGAAATATGTGGCTTCTCTGTTAATGGGAATTTCATACATCCTTATCAGAATATTGTGGTTAAAGAAGTAGAGCCATTCTCTCTTTCTTTGTCCTGAGGACACTTCTACTCAAAACCAGATGGACATTAGAAAGAAGCACTTGAGCAAGAGAGGTATATGAGTTTCTAGGAGTGCTCTGCAGGAGGAAAACCCTGCTCAGAGAGGAAGATCATGTCCCTCAGCATCCTGAGCAGAGAAGGCAGTGGCTGGCAGGGAATCACTTCTCTGGCCACCCCTTGGCACATCCCGTGGAGCATTTGCCTTCAAGCTGGCCAGGCTGCATCCATCCAGGACACTGGCACTGCCTGCAGTCTCAGAGCACAGCAAAGCAATGGGCTTTCTTCTAGAAAAGACCTCTAATATTAAAAAAATAAAGTGGCAGAGAACAGCTTCAACAAGTTAGAGCTGAAAGCAGAGGAGGATTTTGGGGCTCTTTCAAGTTTTGACATAATATGGACATTTTAGTGCCCTTGAGATCTTGTGTTACTGCATGAAAGGCTAAAAAGCCCCTGTCTTAAAGCAGACCCAGCAAAATTTTGAGCACATGCTTGAACATGAAATGCAAAGAATTATCAGGGAGAGGCTGAGAGCTGGGACTGTTGAGTTTGGAGAAGTGTGAGCTCAGAGGGGATCTTTCCAATATGTATAAATATCTGATGGGGGAATAATGAGACCTGTAGCCACTTCTCAGCAGTGCTTAGGGAGAGCACAGCTGGAAATACAAAATACTCTGCTTAAACAGAAGAGAACACCTTTTTATGTTAGGGTGGTCAAGCACTGGAACCCGTTGCCCAGCATGACTGTGGAGTCTCCGTCCTCGGAGAAATTCAAAAGACATTTGGACATGGCTCTGAGCAACCTGATCTAGTTGATCCTGCTTTGAACAGGGGACGTCTGGAGGTCCCTTCCAAACACAGCCATTCCATGAGTCTGGGATTCTGTGAGGTAGTGGAGAATTGTATTTCAGTGGAAAATTCCCCAAAATTTCCATTCAGAAAAAAACATGATCAGAGAGGGCACCCTGAGATGCTAACTTCCCCACTTCTCAGAGCTTTTTTTCAGACACCTCTTAATGTGGACCCATGTTCCGTTTTACAAGTCAGTTATTATCAAACTTTGCTTTTCCAAAAATCAGTGAAATCAGTGTAAAATTAGCTTTGCCATGTTCACTTTTTATTTTTTTTAATTTTTTTTTTTTTTTTAAATTTCTTTCCCCTTCCCAGTTTGACAGTCAAACTTTACTTGGCAGCTAACAGTTTTGGTACACATTGTTTTATGTACAGGGTGGCCCACAGACTGCTTGTTGTGCAGAGATGTGAAATTCATCTTTACAACAGGTGTCCAGCTGAAACAGGGACCTGCAGTGAGCACTGTGTTAGGGACCTGCACACCTGCTTGTATCTTCTTACTGACCTCCAGTCACTCCATTTATCTGCAGGGATGAAGCCCCACTGCAATTCCTGCTCTTCCCCTCCTTCTAAATTGTTAGCTCACAGAGAGCTGCTTTCAAGGCCAGAATAAAAGCGGGAGTTCAGAGGATTTTCATGATGTTGAAGTGAGCTACCACTTAGCTGAAGTGAACTGCAATTTTTCTTCCAGTGTGACAGTGACAAATGGTGTTTAAAACATTAAAAGTGCTTTGTAGTAGGTTATTCAGAATGCAAGTTTAGTGCTGATTGACTTGATTTTCCTCGGGTTGCATTGTATCTACAGTAAGAGCGCTTCAGGAGAACATTTATCTTTGCTGCCATGTAGGAGCAATCAGCCTAAACAAAAACTATGAGCCTAAGAATGAGGATCATTTGCAATGTCAATTTGTCTGAGAATGCCAAAAAAGCTTTCAATAAAAATGAAAGAGCAAATTACATTTGCTCAGTAACAAAATATTTAATAAACAATTACCAGTATTCAGGTTTTCCTCTCCTTGAGTTAAGCACCTTTCTCTCAATAGGTATCTCAACTATTTCTCTTCATTTCTCCACTAATCACACTTTGGAAGCTTGCAGGGAAGTGAAAGATTGCTTTTACCTGGTTTCACTACACTGCTAACAATCTGCAAGCAGTATGTAACCATATGCAGTGCTGCTGAAGGAAATATCCAGAGCTCTTCAAAGTCATCTAATTACCCATGTACCTACTACAGGACCTACTGCCTCATACTGATTTATCCATGGGACTTAAAGCTGGGCTGGAAAGACCACCTCTGAGGGGTGAAATGGAGGTTCAGCCTTTCTGACTTACTACTTAGCCCCACAGCCAGGACACTTAATGAATGCCAAATGTGGTGTTGTGGAATTAGTCTACCAGGATCTAGCCAAAGACTGCCAATTTGTCTCACATAGGCCAGCAAGTAGCCAGATAACAATCTGAGGTAGTAACTTTGGGGTAAAATACTGGCCACTTCAAAGGCAATAAGATTTGTGGCCGTTGACACTGTGACTGTGATTTCTGCCTGGTTGCAGATGACTAGTTCAGATCTTAGCTGCCTGTTGATGGATTTAAACTATCTTCTGAGTCACCTAGACTTTGCCTCTCCTTACGCTCGCTGCCCTCGCCTCACTCCTGTAGTTTGTCTTCAGCTTTGGTCACCAGCCACAAGGTTTCTACATAAAAAGCACTAATCTCTTTCCTATCTTTCCTGTTCCCAGTGAAAGCTGTTTTCACTCAAGCTGTTGTTGGTGCTCGGGATGACATTGTGCAGCACACGCGGAGCGCTGGCGGGGGGAGCGCAGCGGGGAGGCCGGGCTGTCGCAGAGGTTAAGAAAACAGCTTCCAAGGAGCACCCAGCCCCTGCCTTCCCTTCGTCTTCTCTGTCGTTTACTGTGCATGTGTGTGTAAGCATGAGTGTATTTGGAGAATATTATTTTCTTTCCATGCTCCTGCTAAGCCTTTCACATGTGCCTGCAGACAGATGTGTTACAGCCCACTCAAGATTTTGTTTTTGTTTTTGTTTTTTTTTTTAAACACAAATTCTGTGTTTGCAGGTTCCTTCACACGTGAATTAACACTATCTGAAATGTCAGGTTCTATGAAGCTTAAATTACTCTATCACTCATGAGGAACTATGTTGTTAGTGTTACTGTTCTCCATTTCATTTAAAAAGTGAGGAAAACACAATTCAAATGTCTGCAGACTCAGCCTAATAAAAATGATATATTAGATGTCAAACTGCTCCACTCCCACCCAGCCCCTCCTTTCTCCAACCTTCCCTTCTGTTGTTCAAAAAGGAGTCATGCAATAGCTTCCTTGCTGCTGTTGGCTTTTGGAAATAGCCAGCTGATTCTAGTAGCTCAGGGATTAGTCTATTTTGCTTGCGCTCAGTGAGCAATACTGTGTAAAAACTTGCCCTGCCTTAATAATTTGGCTCTTTATGCTTCACTGGAGTTTACCAGCCCACCTTGGCTGCAGATCCTGTTTGAGATCAACCTCTATGTTCTACCAGCCATCTGAGCTGCACAGTGGTTCACGAATCTCGCAGGATGTTTCTGTAATTATGTGAAGGTGGTTTTTCAGAATAAGCTGGTGAAAGGAAACCAAAATGGAGCTCTTACAGGCTGGTATTTCACACCAGTAATCAGATTAATTCCAAGATGAATGCTGCTGGTATTTTACAGACACCCTCAGAATACAGAAATAATTGCAAATATGATAGAAGGAAATGATCTGAACACTTGAAAGAAATATTAATGGAGTTAATGCTTCTAACTGTATTGCATATTAAGATTAATAGGTCCAGTGCCTGAGTTACTCAGAGCTAGTGGATGGTTCTAAGGAACATTTTCAGGCACTGGGACTGCAATGTCTGTACATTTAAAGTGTCACAAGGCACCCTGTGACAGTCTGGGTTGGGGTCAGGTGGCACCCTGCGCACAGCGCACAATTCCTAGAAACAGCTTGGGATCTTGCACAAGCATTTCCCAACTGTTTGGCTATGACCACCCAATTTAAGAGAGTATAAAATCTTAGTAATATAGATACAGGCTGCTCCCTGCCAGCTGGCTGCAGCACCACAGAATGGCACTGGGCACATTTAATTTATTAATAATGACACAGCCAAAGAGGCCAGAGGAATTTTGCCACGAGTTGGAAAGGAACCAGCATTTGGCTGGTGCTGTGCAAGCATCAGTTCCAATCTGTAGTTCTTAAAGCACTTTACTAAAGGGACTAAGAACTAGTCTCAGTTTACACAGGGAGAGTAAAATGTGGAGAGGCTAAATGGCTTGAATAGGTCACAGATTTCATCTGTGGCAAAGAAAGTAAGAGATTCCTGTATCAGCATAACTTCATGTCTTATTGTCAGACTCATTTATAGCTTTCACCTTGATGTGTAACCTTCAGTTCCATGTCTGAGCTTCAGTATGTCTTCAGATGTCTTCAGCAATCAGGCCGTTCCTCCTTTCTGTGCCTTCAACCAAGTCTTTTTACTGTCTCATCACTTTAAGCTTAAAATCTTTCTGAATTTAAATGTGGGAGAACTCCCTTTTCCTGTGTATTGGCCAGATTGTTACTTACCATGTTATACCATCTGTTTATATTTTCTTTACGTGCGAACCTGCAGTAAAAATTATCTTAGTGAAAAATGGAAGAATCCACTATTACTGCTCTTTAGAAAGCCAAAGAAACAAGAGAGACAGATCACCGAAATTGAATCTGTCATTCTTGTAGTTTTTGACACTGAAAACTTTTTAAAAAAAATTCTGTCCTGCATTTTTTACTTTATTTAAAATGTAAAATAGGCATCTGCAGCCCAGATTTTCTGACTTGTAGCTGCTTCTTTAGCTAAAAGTCATCTCCCTCTCACTACATATCTTTTCTCTAGGGGCCCTTGTGACCCCAGCTGCCATGATGGTTTGAAAATGCTGAGTTAGCACCACTGTGCTTTATATTTGCACTGTATTTGTTGGCTTTTCTTCTTACATTTGGGTGGAACCTTGACAAAATCTCACCGCCCTTTCTCTGAGGAAAAAAAGGGGAAATATAAGGAAAACAAAACATGCAAAAACTGTGACATCTCAGGGGGCTGAAGAGGTGCAAGGGATTTTCCGAGATTCAAAGATGCATCAAGCAAGGCAGTGCTCCCTGAGAGTGTCCTGGGTGCTTGCGGGCACTGCTGATGCTCCGCCTGGACAGAGGGTGGGGCAGGGGGTAATGCCCATGGCTGCCAGAACCTCTGCTTCCTCAGTGAGTTTGAGAGAAATACGTGCCTGTGGTGGATATTTCATCCTCCTCGTAACCAAACAAAGCAAAACAAACTAAATCAACAAACCAAAACCCCACAAACAAACAAAGCAAAACAAAAAAATAGAGTAATGGCTTCACCCCAGCAGGCAGCTCAGCCTCATACAGGCTCACTACTCCTCCTAACAGGTTGAGGGAAAGAGTCAGAAGAAGTAAAAGAGGGAAAACTCATGGGTTGAGATAAAGACAGTTTAATAGGTAAGGCAAAAAGCCATTTGCACAAGCACAGCAAAATAAGGAATTAATTCCTTGTTTCCCATTGGCAGGGAGATGTTCAGCCATCCCCAGGAAGGAGGAGCTCCATGACATGTTACATTAACATCTTCCCTTGGTTTTTATTGCTGAGCTGGAAGTCATATGATTTGGGATATCCCTTGGGTCAGTTAGGATTAGCTGTCCCACCTGTGTCACTTCCCATCTCCTTGTGAACCCCCAGACATCCTGGTGAGATGGAGTGAAAAAGGCCTTGATGCTACATAAACACTGATCAGCAATAACTAAAACGTCTTTATGTTTTCAATCCTGTTTTCAGCACAAATCCAAGAAACAGCACCCTATCTATTATGAAGAAAATGAACTCTACCCCAGCCAAAACCAGTACAATGACAGCAATGAAGAAGGTAAAAATGGAAAATAGAAAGAAAAGGAAGAGAAAACATGGGCAGGAAATTTTATGGGCCAGTAAGATGTATGACAAAATGCTCAGCTACATCTTATAGAAAAGTTTCCTCTTGCTTGTTTTTTTTTCTCTGATATGCAAAGAGCAGTAAAAAACTGAAAAAAAAATCACTAACAAGGTTGCGGGATCTCTGTTACTGGAACTGTGAGAGAACAGAAATTGCCAGAAATGGAGAAGACACAGACCTTCAGGGCAGGTTTCACTGGTATGCAGGGAGTTGTCAGTGTTGGGGGCTATAGCTCAGTCTTGTCCCACTGTGTATCATTAGCAGAAAAAGTGAGATCAAGACTAGCAATTTATGGCATTGAGGTTTTACATTCTAAGACAAAATTTTGATCTCTCACAAGGGTGCTAATTATACTGAGGACAATACATGAAAGGTGTTCCTAACAGTAATGCTGAAAATGATGCATTACAGACAAGATTTATTAGACAGAAAGACCCTTCCTAATTAGAATATGCCTTCCTTAAAACACTGACACTCAGTTGTCCTTCAAGGGCTGACCTTAACTCTACAGATTCTTTCTATGCACCATACTCTTCTTTCTCAGATTGAAATTTAGTATGATCAGATATTAACAAAAAATTGTTCTCGCTTCCTGCTCTCCCATCCCTGAATACCACAAAAGGTATGTGGATGCAGAGGAATCAATGAAGCGATACAGGAATGGGAATATAAGATATATGGCAAAATTTTTACTTTCTACCCATAATCTGTGGAGTATCCATTGGAGTTCTGTGGCTAGTTTGGTCCAAATTTAAGAAAGAAATTTAAGAAAATTTATTTAAGAAAACAAATTTAAGAAAGATTCTTAAGAAAGAAAGTTTGGGCCAAATTTAGAGGGTCTGTTAGAGAAGGTCCTGATGGTAACAACAGAGTCGTTTCGGAAGAACATATGACTGAAAGCTTGTGTTTTTCTTAACACAGAGAAGAGATATCTCAGAGGACACATGAAAATACATTATAGATTATATAATTATAAAATTACTACAAGAATAACAAAATAAACTCTTTTCCATGTCATTGAGGATAGCACAAGGAATAATGGGCTTAAATTAAAGGCAATAAATTTTAATGCAAAGGTGTTACCTATGAAGAGATTAAGCCCTGGGGATCCTGAAGAGTTATTCTATAAGAACAATTAAAATTCAACTGTTTAAAATGACAGAGGCTGAACTTTGCCAGCACTGGAAAGGGAGGAGAAATAGAGCACTGCTAGTGGTTTCTTTCAGATTTATTTGCTGCAATTCATATACATATACATACATGATTCATATTCATACACATTTTTTTTCAGCTCAGAGGGAGGTCTCTGCTGTTGCTGAATATTTCTGCTTTAGTACAAACACTGCATAGTGAATCCTGATGAACATCTGATTTTTTCTGTTTTGATTTTAACTGTCCTCCGGCTTTACTTTCCATTTAATTGCTGCATTTGGATTGCTTGCTGGTGTGATATCACCACTTATTGCCTTTGTTTTTCTCCCTTCTCCTCCTTTTTCCAGCATCCTGAGCTTCTCTTTTTCTCACTGCTATTACTTAACCCTCATCTTTGAATGGTTACTTTCAGAGTGGAAGTGTAAGACACTTTCCATGATCATCCACGTTGACCTTGGAACTTCTAAACTGTGGAAACTGAGTTTGCCACACGGATCTGCTTTTATAGCACCTGACAAAATCAAGTGCAGAGCTACTGGAGGAAGGGACCTCTTCCTCCAGAGCTACTGGAGGAAGGGACCCTGCAATTTACCAAAGTCACCGCTGTCAAAATTGAGGAAGATGGATTCTGCTCTCTGGCCAAAAGTTCTGCTCAAGCACTTAGCCTGTTGGGAAGCCAAGATCCACAACACTTTCTGGCTTCCAGATTACTGATCAAGGTGGCCCCTAGTAAGTGTTCAGAGCTAAACAAACTAAATGATGAATTCCTTTACCAATACAGGGCCTCTGCTCTGCAGAACTTGCAAATTTGCCATAATGTAAACATCCTTCCATCATAACAGAAACAGATGTCTTTCTATTAGTAATGTTGCTACGTCTGCAGGTGCCAAAAGCATCACACTTACTGTTTGCTCTCTGCCCAAAATAGCGATGGGCAAACTTTGGACAGTTTGGTGAAAATTCTGTTATGGCTGGATGGGAGGTGAACTTCTGTGACCTCCATAAATCGGGAGAAAGAGCTGTAGAAATTGATGGGGCTTTTTTATTATTACTTGAAACCGAAAATTTGCAGGAATTAAGTATAAAATTATTTGTCCACTTTCAGTTACTTATCATCCTTAAAAAATATAGAACAGTAAATTACCAACCCTGTTCATAAAAGAGTGGTTCTGTGCATTCAAATCCTGTGTTTTGATACTTCTTCAATTCTAGGAATCAAGAATTAAGGTTTCTTTAAGAAAAGAGATTTCTTGCATGGACCAGGAGAGAAATCATGTTTCTATTTAGGGAACAAAATATATAACAAATAGGGAAATAACTATATTTATAACAGTTCTGCCTTATATCATGAGTTGAAGGGGAAAACTAAATAGACAATGTGAAAAACATTCACTTCAAAAAAGTGTTGTTAAGCTTCCTGACAAAATCTTAGGTTGTACCCAAGAGATGTTCAAAGCATCAAAGGACCTGAGTGAAGAACTCCAGTCTCCTGAATACGTTTGCAGCTGATTTATTCGTTTATGAAACACAAATGCCAGCCCTATATATAAGTTGACTCCCACACAGATACTGAGGAGATCCAGGTCCAAATGTCCACATCTCAGTTTACCTATATTTTTAAAAAATTAAAATCCTAGTTTTATTGGAAAAACCCAAGCAGCTAGGAATTTATATTACCATGCTCTACTTTCTAATAATATCTTTTTCCATGATTAGATAATGTAATGGTGGGATTGTTAGACATACAGCAATATGCACCTCAAAGGATTCTGGCAACTATTTGTCTCTTACTGCTGCTGGTTCTGTTATTCTGAGCTGAAGGCCACACTAGAAAAAACTAAAATAAATGTGTACCTGGAATAAATTTGCCCTGCTTTGAAACTGCTTGCCAAAGTTGCAAAGTAGTTAATTTTGTAATTGGTTTTTCTGACAATATTTGTGTGAATTTTTCTCCTGTGAGATGGCATCTAAAGAGCTAGGGATTCTTATAAGATAAAACCAAATGTTATGAGTTAATTAGTACCAAAATGTGAATGAGAGACAGTCCCCTCAACCACCTTAGGCTTGGTGAATGAAGGAAAGAGATTTATCATTTTGAAAGTTGCTAATTGTGCCTGTTTCTCTGTTTGGAGAAGGGAGTCTGTAGGTCTGGGCCAGTTGCCCTTGGGGACCTATCTGTTAACTCACTGTCACCTTCTCTTGAGATACCATCATCTTGTAATGCTGAGCAATAAAATTTATAATTGTTGGTCTTTTGAAGCCCATCACTAAAGGACACTAACACAGTTTGTTTACTCTGAAGGAGTTCACAAGAAAAAGTTAAGTAATTAGATGAGGATAATGGGTTGGTACCAAGAACAAACCAGGCCAAATACACACTTCTATTTCAACCAGACTTCTATTTAGCTTTGTTTTACAGTAGAAAAAAAATCAGAATGAAAATAACTCCAAAAAGGGTTGTTGTTTTTGTTATTTTTAATTAGGGAATTATTTACCCTAAAAGCATCAGCTCATCTTGTAATTACTTATCATTTAACCTGTAGCTACATTAATTTATGAGTTGAGTTTCATTTCCATGAATTGCTTACTTTTTGCCCTGTTAGCAATAGGAAAAACACAGAGATGATAATTTATGGAATTGATGTTTAGCTGGCTAAATGTAGACTTTGTTTTAGGGAATCTTCTGTCTTATTCATAATTTGTTCCCAAAAATACATACAGGCTCTGATTAAAGAAAGTTCCTTTACTCCAAGTCTAAATTTGCATGTGCCTTGCAATGGGTCAGGTCACATGCAGAATGATTGGAGTGCACTTGGTTAGTTTTCTGGGTTCATGTCACAACAGTCTTAGCTGCACCAGTTAATATGTGAAGAAGAAGCAGTCTTGAAAGCATAAAGTGTTTCCATTCTGTGTAATGAGGTTTAATAGATGGACTGAACCCCTGTTCTGCTTCTTTGACCTGCTTTGGGTCTGATTGGATCAAATCTCTGTACTGCATTACCTTGCATTCCTGGTTCCAGATTTAGACACATCAGGCCCATCACTTGCTCTTTTATGCTGCTTAGAACAGGAAAACTGGTGCAATGCCATTAGATGTTTTTTGGCACAAAGCAAATAAATAAAATTTTAAAAATATTATTGTTTAAATAATAAATTTGCAGAACAGCAATGCTTGCCAGCTTTGGGACAGCTCTTACACTGGACGAGGCAATCCACACCCATATCAGGCATGGTGCACTGGCCACATCTGCACAAGTAAGCAGTGCTGAGGCCTATTATATAGCTCTGAGGTTGTAACCCAGTTTGGCTATGTTCCTGTTAAACTCTCATCTTTCTAAGCAGGGATTCTGTGTCCAAATTCCACATGGAGAGTGCTGCATGCACAGCACTAAATACTCGGTGATGCCTGGGAATTGTTTGCAAGGACCCTTTAAGGAAAGAAATGATACAGACCACCAAGTTCCAGGCCTGGGATCTTAGCCATTTACTGTCATGGAGATGATCATTATTTTTGTACCAATGACAGGAGCTCCAGAGGAAGCGCAGCACCTGGTCCCAAGGAGCTGCACATGGAAGCACTGCCAGGTTCTTCAGGGTGATTTAGACAATGGTGGTGACAGTGTCTGACAGAGGTGACAGTGGTTATGCCATCAGCCTCCCTTGCCCCTTGTATTGTTCAGCTCTGAGAGCTAAAATGTGGATGTCCAAATGTGAGAGTTTCAAAAGAAGCGTTGAACTAGAGGCCCCCCTCCCCCAAACAGGATCTGGACAAATGCCAGGCTTATGGAAGAGCCCTGGAGACTGATGTAGGACTGAGGCCAGGAAAACTGCTGTCTCACCTGATCTTCCCTGGAAGGATGAACATTGATAGTGAGCATGATGGTTGCTAGGATAAGGCATTCAATTACATTTGTCTGGAGGAACAGTTTAGTTCTGTGTGACATTTTCAGAAAAAATTGGTTTTGTGTTTCTTGTAGCATATAGGAAGTTTTGATAACATCATGAATAAATATCTATCATTTAACCTCCTGACATTAACATTAATTTGGGTGCTTTTGAATGAGATGGCTAATATGTCACTCACTATATCTTTTCTTTATGTTACTGTTTTAACCTCTGAGAAAAAGATGCTTCCTTCAAGAATTTGCCCTTGCCTCACCGAGAAACTCTTTGCTTCCAAACAGTGCATCATCGATGAAATGATTTCTGACATCTAACGGTTTTTCTGATAAAGGAAAAACACCTTTGAAATACTGAGTTTAATGGCAGATGACTAGATGGTCTGACAGCAGTATTTATGGGCAGTACGAGATGAAAGTTAAACTGGCATTTTTATGCCCATTCCCTTGGCCAGATGTTTGGCAGGACCAGATGTTGCTCTTGTTTTCTTCCAGCATCACCTACAACAGAATGAAACATAAAACACAGCCACTGAAGCCACTGGAAATTGCTACCTCTGCCTCTTGAAGGCCTGGGGGATGTTCGCAATTACTGGTCCACCAAGTCCTACTCTGCTGATTAGTGCTTGGCTTGGCAAGATATTGTTTGACTTCCAGCACCTGTGGGAACATCCCCAGAGTATGGACAGCCACCTCCAAGGCTATTTCCTCTAAGCAGACACATGATAAATTGATGGACAAAAATAACTTTTCAAAATCAGGCACTTCAAACTGTTTGTGCTTGGGGGAAAGCCTTTGCTTTTTTTCCTTTCACTAGTTTTTGTGACCACTCCTGAAAATAAAAGGTTCTTAAAAAAAGTGGAAAACAATTTCGTCATTCATGTTTCTGTTTTAGTTTAACATATTTGATGTTCCTATTAGTTCCACTTGGAGAGAGAAAAAGGCTTTCATTCTGCATTAGCTGATTGTTTCCATCAGTCTCCTTTCCCCCTTCTCTCCCATTTTTCACACCTCCTACTGTGTATGAATGCCTGCTGCACCACTTATTTTTGCAATGTGTAAACTGTTACTTCCTCCAACAAATCAGATCTGCTTAGGGTGAAATTAAAGATCTGAAGTGGTGATCATCCTGCTAGTCTGATGTTTTAAGATTTCTGTGCTAGTCAAGAAGCAGCTGCTCTGTTCTGTCTATAGATCTTTTCTTAATTCTGAAAAAGAATTACGGAATCAGAAATTAATTATTTTGGCATAAAAAGAAAATGAGAAGGATCCGTTCCAGGAAATACAAGCTGCAGTTCTTCCAGTGAGAAGAAATCTGGAAAGTAACAGGGTGAGAAATAATTGACCTCTCTTTGGTGCCTCCAAGCAGTGGGCAGGAGTGCCTGGAACACACATTTTGTGCCAAGGTTCAAGGTCATGGTATGGACAGATTTAAAATGGACAGATCTGGCTAAGACAGAAGGAAGAGTGTGGCCTCCTTGCATAGGTCTTCTGCTCATGTGAGTTCTCCCCATATCTCAAAATAGCTTCCTTGGCTGCCATTAAAAAATTTTTCATTTGTGCAAGGATTTGTAGGATGAAGTCTGTACATTGTGTACTCTTATATTTAAAATAAAACACATGATGCTACACTGGTCTGGTATCTCAGCAATGATTGTTGTAATTTCCAGGACAGGAGCTGGCATATATATCCAGAGGATGGTACAACCTGTCTGACATGTCCCAGGATAGGTCAAGCCATGCCACTGGCTCTCTGGATGTGTCATTGGCTGTAAGGGGAATTGAGGGTGACAGGTGGGAGGACAGGTTTGTGTTTTAGGTGGTTGATGATTGGTGAGATGAATTTCTTTTCCAGGAGAGGTTCTTGGCTTACAGTGAAAGACAGAATCTCTGCACAGGAATAACTCTGTCAAAGCAGGTTGTGATTTTGCATCAAACTGCTCTTTTTTCCCTCTCACGGCATGTTCATATTTCTAGAGGTATGGGCCATTAAAGGAAAGGGATTGTCCCCTTGGCAGATAGATTTTTGAGTCCATTTGCACCATAATCACGGAAAGGTTTTCCTCTTCCTCCTTCTCGCTCCCTCATCACACCATGGAAGGTTCCAGTTGCATTTCTTTTCTTAGTTTGCAGTCCATAAGGGGATTGTATCTAGGAAAGTAACCTGACTTCTGCTCCTAGTGGGGGGAAGGACCATGAGAATAAGCAGAAAACACCCCCAGTCAAAGGTCTGAGTCCCACTCACATGTAGCAGCTCACATCACTGCTCTAGCTGCTCAGACTGTTCCTATGTTTTGTCTCATATCCGCTCTTTTTTCATTGCTATATAAATACCTCACATAACAGTTACTAGTACTTATCCTCACTGGCTGAGGCAAATATTGTAAGATAACTGGTGTAATTTGCAGGGGTCAATTCAGAGTTCTATTGCACTTTTTAAAATTTCATCACACCAGTGTTTCTTATCACTATAGGGAATGCACATCTAATCATGTATTAATTGACATGACTAACATCTGTTTCATGTGGTTTGTTCTGTTTTGCGTCCTCTTCTGAAGTAATAGAATTAAATATTTTGAGTTTGGTGTTCTGGTTTTGGTCTTTTCCTTTTAAATATAGATGAAATATAAGAGAGTGAAGAACTGCAGCTTGTGCTCAGGGAGAGGTGACAGTCTTTAATCCCTGTGGGAGTTTGTTTAGCCCTGAGAAAGTTTTCAGTCACACTCTAGTTTTGTTGTATAAAGCAGCTGCACCAGGGAGGACTATGACAACAAAAAAAAAAGTCTTAAACCTTGCACCTAAAAGGTGCATGTACCTTTTTGGTATGGTTGCAACAGTGGTTGGATGATTGCTTCCAATTTTTATCAATTTAAGAAAATCCAGATAAACAAGCCTGTCTCCAAATACTCACGGATTCCTGGGCAAATTTTTGGGCACCAATCCCAAATCAGCTTCTGGCTGCTGGAGCTGTGCTGCTGCTCAGAACAGAAGCTGGACCTATTTGGGTACCTCTCTAGGAGACATCTTTGGATAGTAGGACAGTATGAACTGTGGAGGGGCTGGGGCTGGATCACAGCATCTCTCTGGGGTGCAATGACCAGAAGAACAGGTCTGAGGACACCTGAGGTAGAAACCAACACCTTTCTGGGACCAGCTCTATCTGCACATCTCTGTGCTAGCAAACTTCCTTATCCTTCAAAACAGGGTGGCTTCATGAAAACTGCCTGCTGGGGAAAGCTCCCTGTCTGATTTAATGCATGACCTGTGACATGGGATGGTTTCTGTTTGATTTACTAGTGTGAAACAAACCCTAAAGAAACATGGAGTAGCAAAGGGAAATGTCTCTAAGTTCCCTTGATTTTGCTCCTGATTTGACAGTGGCATCTCCATATCTTTATATGTGGATTGTTCTTGCTGACCTGAGGCATTGCTCCTACATGAATGTCATTACTCAGCTCATTCTAGTGTTACCAGAATAAAGGCCTTAAGTCACCACCACTTTTCTTAAACTGCTTAAGGATTACCAGGGAAATAGCAAAGGTGAGGCAAAACACTGTGCTGAAGTCTGCTGGAAGGAGAGAAGATTTCTTATTCAACTTGGAGCTGAATTTGCATTTTTTTCCTCAGGGATACTTGAAGCTGAGCACAGGCTTTCAAGCAGCTGCTGCTTTGGGAGCTGGTTTGTTCAGTTTAGGATGTAGGTAAAAGTGTTTTCCTGTAAAGAGAATAATTATATGCTCCCAAACACACAGAAGCATCAGAATTCACAGCATGCTCTTTACAAGGGTAATAAAGTTTTATGTGCATGCACAGAAGAAAGAGTTTGCAGCAAAATGCTTAATGAAACCAATTATCCCCCAAAATAAATGGATGAGAAAGAAACTAGCAAAATTTGGCTCACTCTTAATTATTTAACATTTGAACCTTTCTGTTCTTAGCAACAAATTCCCATTTCTGCCACCCATTTCTTGGTACTTTACTTTGTCTGTACTCTTGTAACTGCACTTCAAGCAGTTAGGAGGCTGCCCAATGTCAGCGTGAAGAATAAGGGAAAGGCTTGACATCAATTACAACATTACACACAACATAAAATTTAATGGCTTGAATCAGCCTTTCGTTGCTATTTAAAGCAACCATGTATGGTTTTGCTAACATCCTAAAAATTAACCAGCTTCTAAAAGTCTCAATTATTCAACATCATGGGATTTTGTGCTGAGGTTTTTAAAATGTTATTTCAGTTCTGTGGTGTAACTGTGGGGAAAGTTTGACAGGTAAGTGGATTTTTTAAGTAGAGAAGAAATTAATCTCCTGTGCAAAGGAGAGCTCTGTGAGGTAAATGAAAAGAAATACAGTCCATCAGATTCTCCACTGGCTTGCAGTCCTTGCAATTCCTTGGAGAGGAAGCAAACTGAAGCAGTGAGCCTGCTGGTCCCAGAGCTGGGGAGGAATTTGGCCTATAGATTTTTATGCATGTTCTTAAATAATCAGGAATCACACTGAGGACTTTCAGTGGCTCAGTGATAAAGTGCTGGTTTTCCACCTTTGTGGCCAGAGTCAGGATTTACGTGGTGGCCTCAGCTTTGTCTCTCACCACCGTGCAGCCATCTCATAAAACACTGGTTTCTGCCCAGGGAAAAGGACCTGGCTCCCGCTCGCCTCCGGTAAGGGTGGTCCCACAGGTCAGGGCTGAGGTCACCCCCAGGGCGGCATGGGGAAGCCTGCCCGTCCTGCAGCTGCAAATTCTGGACTGTGGATAAATAAAAGGCTCAGTTTCTAATTTTTTAACTAAATAATCAGATAAAACTTGGTAAAAAAAGAAATCTTGAAACTGTTCTAAAGAAAAAAAGAAGTCCTCAGGAGATCGGCAGATAAGTTTTTAGTCAGTGGTCTGTAGTATAATTAAGAAGCCACTTTGATGACGAATGAGATGGTTACAGACCTTGACTATCCCACCTTTAATAAGGAGAGAAAAATATAACCTTTACTTTAGGAATGTTTCACTGATTTTATTTACAGTCCATAAAATTTTACTTCTCTGAGCTGCTGTCTGCCAGGAGCAGCTTTAGTTTTGACTGGATGGACAAGGAGGTTTAGTGAGTTTTATTTCACACTGTATGAACACTGGTGTTGTTTTTTTGGAAATATTTTTTTCCCAGCTGAAGTATAACTGTACCCATGACCTAGGTCACAAATATTTCCTGAAGGGGTTGTGAAATTTTCCACAGATTCCAATGTTTTCATTGTTGATATTTCCGCCATTTAAAATGTATCTGGTTTTAAATATAACATTTTGCTTTATCAACACTGGGAATCACAGGTAACTTTTATTGACTATATGGAAAGAAATAGCCGTAGGGTTTAGCTTACAAGTCTTGGAATGTCTTGGAGAATCTTGGAAAGATTGTGCAAAGGCCAGTCATAACTGCAGGTATTTGACAAGCAGCTTTTTTCCAGCAAAAAAAGGAGCATCTTCCATCTTCCCAGCCCAGTCCAGGGAGAGAAGCCAATCCCCCTGTGACAAAGGAGACAAGGAGGACTGATATTCCCCAAAAGAGTCAGCAAAGCCTCTTGTGGCACCCAGGGACACTGGTGAGGGATAATTGAAATTCCATTAGCTCTCATCACACACATAGATACATATTTTGTGCAAAGCACTTGAAATATAGTCTAATTCCTCCTCCAAACATCCCTGCAAGGGGAAGGCTGGAGTCACCTTTAATGTATGCGTTGTGATTTGATGGGCAGTGTGAATCAAATCCTGCCACAGAAAATAAACACCAAAAACCAGAAACTGATCCTGAACCTTGAGGAAGGAAAACAACCCAGATTAGAAATCTAGCTACAGTGTCATCTGGAAATTACCAGATTTTTTTTACCTGGCACATGTTTGGAATTTAATAAAAATAAATGTGAAATTAACTATTTTTATATTTTAAATTATCTAAGAATAAATTTACGTTTAAAAAAAATCTCTTTCATTACCTCAGTGGTTTAAAGGTTCCCAAATCTCTAGTTTAATGGACAAAAAATAATATTTAAATAAACCATTATCTAGTGTTGAACCTCAAGACTTTCAAACTGCAGCTGATACACTTTGAACAGCCACCAACGATTCAGCCACATATGACATAAAAACCCTAATCAATGCCATTTTTACATAAAAAGCAAATGACTGTGTTTCCCATCATAAAAGGTTATGGTGTTTACACAAAAGCTGCAGCTAACCTCATAAAACCCTGTTGATTTCCCAGTGGGGTCCTGGGAGGACACTTGGCTGTGTTAAATGACACACTGACTTCCAGCACCAAAATAACCTGGTTTCCTTTTGGAAACTGGGTGCACAGCGCTGCTCTTATCAAGTGGGCCTTTTGATGAGCTCATGCAGAATTCCTTATTGGGAGACCTGCCTCTTAAGAACTTCACCTCCAGTGGTCTTTTTATGAAGACAGACAAAACCTTTAGGAGTAAATCACAAAATTGGGAATTTTTGTTATTTTTCTCTGGGTTTTCTTTAGTGGTAGAGTTTTTTTTTCTCTTTTTAAAAGAATGCTTCTCCTAGGACATTATTAAATAGCTACAGTAAATCAGATTTTCAGAGCAGCTAAAGAGAAAAGAAAATAAAAAAAGAAGGGAAAGAAAAGAAAAAAGAAAAGAAAAGAAAAGAAAAGAAAAGAAAAGAAAAGAAAAGAAAAGAAAAGAAAAGAAGAAAAGAGAGAGAAGAGAAGAGAAGAGAAGAGAAGAGAAGAGAAGAGAAGAGAAGAGAAGAGAAGAGAAGAGAAGAGAAGAGAAGAGAAGAGGAACATAAAAGAATAAAAAAATAGATTAACAGCAAATCTCTCCTTCTGACTCTAATTAATTTTAAATGAGGCATATATTGAGAATTTCTATTTATAAAATCTTTTTACACCAGGCAATTAAGCCAAATTTTCTCCAAAAACAATAGACTTGCCATATTTTCAGAGGCATGTCAAAGGATTGTTAAACAATAGTCAACATCAAATGTTTGATTTTTCCATAGGGTGAGTAAAACAGAATGATGTGAAAAAAATAATAAAAATATGACCAAATTCTCTGTTGTGGCTTAAAATGTTATATAATATTTAAAGTCTTATAAAACCTGAAGTCTTATGGTAAAAATTCATTGTTTTAAAAGAAAAAGAACAATAAAAAAAAGAAACAATTATTTTCTTTTGTTTCTTGAATCTTGTGAACTCAAACAAACTGAACAAATTAAATTTTTCTAGACAGTTACACCAACTCCAATTAGATTTTTTCCCAGAAGAACTTGCTCCCCTCACTCCACCATTATTTCTTTAAAAGCATTTAATACAAGTGTCTAAATTATAATAGGAAAATCCTCCTCTTTCCAGCTAACAGGAACTGGAGGGTGCTTTCTAAGGAGTAAGATCTAGTTAGGCAAGATCAGAGATTGAAAGATCAAACATATTGAAAATGAAATGAATTGTGTCACATCACAGGTCTTAAAATTAAGACAACTCATTGCAAAGACAGCAGAGCAGCTAGTTTTAAATTACAGAGAATTTTTTTATTGAGGAGTGGAAAGATAAAATATGTTTGTTGTGAAATCCTCATCTTTAAATATTAAAGGCTTTTAATATGTGCTTTTCTTTCCCCTCTTGCTCAATTAAAAATATGTTAATGCAATGTTAAATTCAAGATTTAAACCCACAAGAGTCAGGAAATTCAGAATTAGAGCTCCTTTGGTAACCCCAATTCTGTTCCCATTGTGCATATTATTTTTTATGATTGGGTCTTTCATTACGTGATCACATAACACTGGGGCAGTGTGACATGCAAAGAGTGGTATTGAATAAGTGTGGTTTGTTATGGAGGTTAAAGAAATGTCAATGTCACTAAGTAGCCTTGCAAAAATGTAACAACTGCAGTTTTTATAAAATTATTGCTTCATTATTAAAAAGCCAATCACTTTGAGTATACTGTTTTACACAAACACTTTTTTAATAATGGTATGTGCAAATGCAAAAAAAATTTTTTTTTCTTTATCCAGACACTGTTCTCAAACAATATTGGAGAACAAGACCTGTGTAATTGGATGAAAGGAACTTTTTTTATCTTTCAAAGTGGTGGGGGTTATATCAAACCCTGTGAAGACACTGGGCAAGTGGTCTGGAAGATGAACTGTTTTTAATTACAGAAATAGGTTTGGGAAATTATTTTCTAGAAAAATACAGATGCTTAAATATATTACCCCAGACTATTTGATAGTAAGTAGGTGTGAGTCTTGTCAGCTTTTGAGTTTGGAGTATGTTTCCAGAAGTACTCTCCTCATTCCTCAGAACAACTTTTGACTTAGTGATGTAAAACTTCATTACAGACACAGATCTGAGACTTTCCTCACTCAAGCTTCTACTCATGGACAGTAGCATGCCAGTTTCTGTTTGGACATTATCCCATAGATGTGCAAGTTCTGTAGGTCTCAGGTACACCTGCCATCTTCAGACACCCAAAATAGGTAAAGGTTCATTTATAGCTCCAAAATCTCTCCAAGATCTCAAGTAGGAAATCTTAGTCATATTTCTCTTTCATTTAAAGGCAAACACAGTATATTAAGAACTAAATGAACATCTAAATATGCTCTTGTTTTTTGGACAAAACTACACAATTGGTAGAAAAAGTTTTAAAGGTGGGCTAGTAGATCCCACGTGAGTAATAGGAGGAAAGTCCTCCTGCTATGCCTGTATCTATGGAATGGTGCATGTGCTAGAATCAAAAGCACAGAGATATTTTCAGAAGGATGACTTGAAAGATGGAAGACATCTCAGATGTCTTGTCCAAGGAGGGCATGTGCTACAGCCAATGATAGAGGTGGTTGAAAGGTTTCAAAATTGACATTATTGAGAGCAGCCCTTGCAGAGGACTTGAGAGAGAAGATTCTTCCCCTTTGTTCTGCTCTCATGGGACCTTATCTGGGTTTCCACACCCAGCTCTGAGGTCTCCAGGATAACAAAGACATAGAGCTGTTCAAATGGTTCCAGAGAAGGCCATGAAGATGATAGGGGGCTGGAACACCTCTCCCATGCTGTCAGGCTGAGAGAGCTGGGGGTGTCCAGCCTGGAGAAGAGCAAGTTCTGGGGAGACCTTAGAACACCTTCCAGTAAAAAAAGTGGGATGGGAACATTTACAAGGCCATGGAGTGACAGGACAAGGAGGAATGGCTTTAAACTGACAGAGGGCAGGTTAGATTAGATGTTAGGAAGTATTAAAAAAATAAAATAAAAAAAAAAAAATCTGTTTGTTGTTTAGCGAGCTGAGCCAGCTCATTAAGTGGTCAAGTGAGGGCAGGAGCTGGTGTGCTGGCATGGAATATACAGCAGGGAGGGGGAGTATTTTTTTCTTTAATTTTTTGCATTTTTATTTTTTTCTTCTTATTTTTTATTATTATTTTATCAACTGTTCTAGGATTTCTAGAATTTGCTTTATTTTCTAGAATTTGCCTCCCTAGGGTTCATGTTCACAGCATAACAATCCTTCTAAAACTGTTCTCTCTCCTGTTAGTTTTAATACTGATTTTCCAAACCAGACACTCAGAATTCTTTGGGTTATTTACACTCAGTGGCAAAAGGAAATAAAGTGGTAGAATCTTCTTTCTACTGATGCAGAAATGGAGACAGCTGCTGGAGGGTAACTTTAACATGTCTCTGGTTTAATAAGAAAGGTGCAGCCCTTCAGACTGCAAACAGCCTGTGAACACAATCCAGGCAGGTCAGGCAGAGCCTGCTTTTTGAGGCCCTTTTGCCCTTTCCTCCTGCAGAACAATAATGAAAAGCCTGAGGTGAAGCCATCTTAGGGGAAATGTCCTGTAAGTTTAAAAATAAAATGGGGGAACAAAACAACAAAAGGACTTGTTGATAGTCTCTACTCTCCATCCTGTCTGGCAACCCCCTTTATGGTCAGCTTTATGGTCCTGTCAGTCAGGAAATGGGAATTAAAGTTCTGTCAATCACAGCTAGGAAATAAATGCTGTCCCATCCCGTGAGCCTTTTCTTCTGCAATGTGCCTACCTAGTGATCAAAGCCATTTCCAGCTGTTTTTGTCCTTTCCTGCATGCTGAATGTGGCTGACATGTATTCAGTCCACTGTCAGAGAGAGGCTGGCTGCTAAATGCATGGTGTTTAGGGCTGCTGATGAAGGGGATGAGAGGAGAGAAGTGTACAACAGGATTACACATGGTCATCCTGTTTGTTAGTGCCCTCTCAGCTCCCATCCTGTGTCCTGGCCAGAGCCCCTCTGGGAGGGTCACCTGGCGGACTCCAGTCCCTTCTCTTGCTTTGAAGCTCCCCCTGGGAGGAAGTGGGTGGGCTGGGATTTGTGCATTACCCAAGATTGAGGGATGTTAAGCTCTTGTCTTCCTGAAAAGTGAAGCCATATCTCAAGTTAGGGGGATGATGGGGGTGATGGGAGAAGTGGGCACAATATTAGACCAACATCCAAATGAAGAAGAGGTGATCTCCTTGTGTTTCTGTGTATTTCTAAGGCTAACTCTCTGGAAGCTGACACTTTTTGGGAAGTGTAAGCTAAATGTGTTCCCCTACATTTAGGGACTAAAAGGGATCACATTTTAGAAGAGAACATGTCACCTCCAAGACCATTCCCCTGCAGTCTAAGAGATCCTTTCTTCCCAGAAGTGGCAACTGACTTCTCTTTGAAGTTTGAGGCTTCCTCTTTTCTCTTTCCCTCTCTTATTTCTTAATGTCTTTCTCTTTTTTCCCTATTTTTTTTGTTTGTTTGTTTTTGTTTGTTTTTTTGTGTTTTTGTTGTGTTTAGGTGTTTTTGTTTTGTTTGTTTTCCACTTCGTTCAGGTTTGTATGAGTTACGGGGACTAATTACTGACAGGGCTCAGACCTTTCTAATTAAGTCAACTACAGAACCTAGACTGTGGAGCAGATTTCTGATTTTGTCTTAAGTCCAGAGATGAAATGGGAGTTTCAGCTCTTGGAGAAACATAATGATTTCTGCTGAGAGTAAATTATAGAGCTTCATGGAAAGAGATCAGATTGTCTTCCTCTTTGCATTGCTTAGTAGGCATTTGTCTTTCCCAGACTCATGGAACAGGTAAAGCAGTGGAGAAGAGAATACTGCTGACACCTTTTGTCTTTGCAATGCTGTAGGTGAATCAATTCCTGTTAACAAAAGGTGTCAATCTTCCTTCAGTGGTGTTGACTGTGGCTAGAAAACAGTCTGTATTCTTTCATGAATTTTCAGTTTTGGGGTCTCTTTGATGCAATAGTATTGTGACAACAACAGGATTTTATCCAAGATGACTGCAGGAATTTCATCCTGTGCTCTCCTTTTCTTAAGTAAGAAGTTTCTGATTCTCCAGCAATCCTCAGTCCTTCTATGGCTCAAAGTCTCATGCTTGTCTTAGAGGTATCAGGAAAGATGTACAAGTCATGTACTAAATGTGCTAAATCTATGTTTGTTTCCCCAAAAAGCCATTTCAGTGCTTACTGCTGACCATCAGGCAAGTAAAGGGAGAGGACATGTGTGTGAGAGCAGCTACACTGGATCAGACTAAAGGACCCTTGGCCCAGTGTCTTGGCTCTGACGAACACTAACGGAGGTGTCCATAGCCAGCAAAGGTCATGCAGAGATATTTCTGTCTTTTTTCTCCTCCCACCCAACCTCCAGCAGTCTGGAATTTCCTGAGCATGAGGTAATATCTTGGTGGACACTAAATTTAATCTGAGTACAATGCCTTTTTAAAATTACTGGTTTCGTTTGTGTTGGTGCAGCCTGTGAGCAGCCTGGGCTAGCACAGAAGGTGTGCTAGGTGTTACACAAATGTGGGACAGAAGGACCCTCTCTGCCCCAGTAGGACCATGGTGATGGTGAATTTATAGTGCTGGTATGTAAAACATTAAACAATTTTAAGTAGAGTAGGGGGAGGCAGCTGTGATGCATTATTAGTGTTCAACAGCATCAGCACATCAAGTACACACATATTTTCCATTTTCCTATAGATATCATGGCAGACTTCAACAGAAGAGCCTGAAGGATGCTTATTGCCAAGGAAGGACATTGCAAAGTTATGGAAGAATCTTTTAGGTTGGAAAAGTCCTCTCAGATCATCGCATCCACTACCAAACCGTGTCCTTCAGCACCACATCTATATGGCTTTTAAATCCCTCCAGGGATGGTGATTCAACCACTTCCCAGGGCAGTCTGTTCCATGGCTTGATAACCCTAACCATGAAGAAGATTTTCTTAATTTCTGTCCAATATAAACCTACTCTGGTGAAACTTGAAGTCATTTCTTCTTCTCCTGTCACTTGTTACCCTGCACAAGAGGTCAGCCCCTACCTGGCTACAACCTCCTTTCAGGGACTTGTAGAGAGTGAAAAGGTCTCCTCTCAGCCTCCTTTTCTCCAGTTCAAACATCCCCAGCTCCCTCAGCTGCTTCTTGAAAAACTTGTGCTCCAGACCCTTCACCAGCTTTCACCTTTCACCTTTTTATTTTTAAATGCTTTTTATTGATTTCCTTGTTTCAATTGCTTACAAAAAAAATGATTCTTGATCATGAAGGAAAAATATAAGATGCTTCTTTGCCAATGGACAATGTGGATGATCAGGCTCAATGCCAAGGAAGATTGCTTTTTCATACCCATAAGAAATGGGAGGAGGAATGTAGGCAAAAAATAGGGAAGGACATGAAGATAGAAGAAAGAAAGGAATTTAAGGAAGGAGACAAACAAACAAAAAAGACAGAAATTGGCATGGTTAAAGTGATGAACTAGGAAAATAATTTTCCAAAGGGACATTCTGAGCTGATATGAATGGAAACGATGCTGTTGCCCGGGAAAGAAATCACTACAGTTTTTGTACTGAAAAAATGCTCCAGCCAAAGTTCTATCTGTTCATTTTCTTGTGGGAAATGGTGGCAAGAGTAACTGGTCGCTAAATACCAGTGACCTATTGTAAATCCCTGGGATCAGCACACAGCCATGATGAGTGTCAGGCAGTAATTTCAGAGCTGCAAAACAGCAATTCCTGAAGTGCTGAGTGTGGAAGCGCTTGAGAAAATTTAAGTTCCTACCCACAACTTTCAGATTTTTCTTGTAATGTCCTATAAAAGCATCCAGGTAGAGAACCCACGTTTTCTTACTCTGCTAGAGTCTTCACATGATGGGTTTTTTTAGTATAAAACAGTCTCATTTTTGATTGTATGGTCATAAGTCTTTAAAAAAGATCCCAGGTTAGTTGTATGAAAAAAAATTAAAAAGGTTTTATGAAAGATAGTAGTGCATAATATATTCTCTAACACTAGAATTCATCTTTGTCTTTTAGCATCAGCTTAGATACTAGATAATTATGTTCTTTCAATTTTTCAGTGATGTTAATGAACATGGTACAACCGAAAAATAAGCACTAGTGTACCAAACCTGCCAATTCCCTTCCATTCCCATCTCTTTCATAATTTGTTCCTTCACTCTAGCTCCAATAGCCACTAGTAGCAGAAATACTGTAACATTGGTGTCTGCCGGCTTCTCTTTCTTTCTGCTCTCCCCTCCAAGTATATAGCTCACTGCTCCTCTCCAAATGGCAAAAACTCTGAGGAGCAGCCCCTTGCTTAACATGTCAAAATGTGAGTTCTGGCTGGCAACTGCTTTGGTTTTGTTCCCTTGAGATCTGACAGTGCCAGAAATCAAAGCATAATTTTGCAGATGTCGAGATCCCACAAGCCCCCTAGGTTGGAGATCTAAGCCAGAAAGCCAGCTGGCACCGTGCACTTATGCTAAGAGTGTAAAAGTATACATTTTTAGTTTTCAACCAACAATGACCGACCACTGGTAACTTCAACAGAGTGAAGCATTACTAACTTTATTTTTGGAGAGTAAGTGGCTTTGTGCATTCCCCTGAGCTCTTCTTCTGTTCTAGTGCTGCTGTTTTAAAGATGCTTTTACAAAGTATAGAAGTTTTTTGGTGCCTTTCCAGCATATCTGCTGCTCTTTAAAGGGATACCACACTCTGACAGCGCCTTCACAAAATCTAAGAGTTATTTCAAGCAAAACTTAACCTTCTTGATTTCAAAGTGTTTTACTTGTCTTCTAAAGGAAGTGGTTTCAAGGGGGAGAAACACCCACACCCTTCCCCTGTGCCCCCCCAAAGCCTACATGAAGATTAGAAGATGATGGGAGAGCTCATCTGCAGAGGGCTACTGGATAGTCAGGTTACTTCTGGGAGCTTAGACAGACCTGTCACTATTTTATGTTATGCACTATGGGAAGCCCAAGATTTGGTCAGCTGACCTCAGACTGAAGTGACAGAATTCACCCCTGGATGGAAAGCAGCCTAAGCCAGGATGTCCTTGATGCTGCACCAGCAATGCAGCAGGCACTCATGTTTGGCTCTCCAGTGTCCAGCCTTGTACTCTGACTGCAACCTTACTCTGAGCTATTATTTTTCCTAGTTTTCATCAAAATTCCAGGACCTGGGGAACTTTTCCTAAAGCAAATTGCACCCAAACCTCTAGGTTCTCATGCACAGTTTAAATTTCAATGAAGTGGTATTTTCCAATGAAAAAAAAGTTTAATTGAAAAATTCCTGACAAGCTCTAATCCTATTAACTTCACTGTGGTTGCACGTATGCTAATGAGAGCCGTGTGTGTGAGACTGTTGCTAAATTTGCAAAACACAATACCCAGGACATGCATATTATATGTAGTTTGACACAGGCACATATGGTTTATATTCTGTATTCTAAAACAATATTATGAACGTTTTATAAGGTTGCAAAAGTGAGTATTGTAAATTCAAGAAATGCAAAAGTTATTGAGGCATGCACTTTGGACTCTCCCTCTCTCCAGTGTAATTGACCATATACACCTTCCACTTCCTCTTCTCTCCCTGCCTGTCCCTCTTACATTCCTCCTCTCTTTCCTCAGTGACTTTCCTCACTGGATAGCCTTCCTTTTCAGCAAAAAGCATGTCTTACACATGACTCTAACATGGCACTAGATGACATCATGAGCTAGTTTTGTGTTTTCTTCTCTTACCTTCCTTCTTTCCTGTCAGGTTGGACTAAGTTCTGCAGGGGAAGGGATGCCTGCTCCACAGAGTGTGGGCAGTGATTACTGTGTAGGTGCATTGCTCTTGATTGGTCTTTGGACACTTTGCAGAACACACAGTCCAACAACAAATATTTCTCTAAATATATGCTGTGTATTATTGACTTTTTAAATTTATTTATAAGGATTAATTTAATTTATAAGGATTTACTTTTTTTGACAAAAAAATTCCTTGTGTCCTAAAATTATGTCAATTTTCCTATAACAGTCAACCTTGCCTTACAGGTAAAATACTCTTTTGCTAGGGTATGTGATTGATTTCTTTCAATGCTCTCTTTGCCAGGCCAATGGAGAAGTCTTTGCTGATCTGAAATTCCAGTGAAATCAGTGGGATGCTGCTCATGCTCAAGGATTTGTCCCACTATTTTAACTTTGAGAGTGAAGATAGACACAAATTTCCTCAAAAATCAGGAGCGAGCTGACTGGAGAGGATGTCAGCCCAAAGGGTGGGAGCATCTCACTGCTTTCAGCAAAGTTAGTGTCTACTCTAAGGTCTGATCCATCCTTAATCAATGGAGAAAGGTGGCAGAGATTAATTCCCTTTCAGTGTTACCTGCCTTAATTATCTACCTTTGGAGAGGACGGATTGTCTTCTGAAGGCATTTACTGTCTCTAATCAGAGATTTTAACCGTGCTGCTTAGGCACCATGACTAATTTTGAGATGGCTAAGGTATTAGGAAATGATGTCCATGTTTTGTTTGAGTTTCATGTGGCAACTGAGCTGCTACTGGCTCCTCTTGCTTTCATGGTGGCTGATCTGGTGTCATCATTTGCGTGATGGGGGAGAAATTGACAGGAATGGGACCACACTGTCCATGTCCTGAAGCAGAGGAGCTGATTTCAGCTGCAATTTCTGTGATGTGCCAGAGCAATTCTGTCATATATACATTAATATCGTGCTGACCTGAAAGGAAGTCCTTTTATTCAGCTTGACAAGCTGAAATATTTAGAATCCAGTTGACTTGATCCAAAGGAATGTATTTTGCTTACATTTTCCCTGTGGAAAATGGAAGCATTTTTGGAAAAAGTTGCATTTTCCCACAGAAAAACATTTTTTTTAAACTTAAAAAAAATGTTTAGATGGAAAGTTTCCAACCAGCTGTAATTATAGAGCATACATTAAAGGGGCCAAATTGATGCTGTAAGGGAATTCCTGACTGTATTAAGTCCGTAACTTCTGAGTGCTAGTCTTTGTAACATCATAACTTTTGAAAGTTAGGAATTTTTTGTGACATTCATAACTTCTTAAAAATTAATGTAAATGTACTGCTTTGTATTCTGTGTACATTGACTTATTGTAAAATAAAGGGCAAAACCACATTATGGGCAGTCACCCTTTAGGCACTGGGCAAAGACCACCAACTCATGTTCATCTCCGAAGCTGTTTTTGTGTCTGATTCCTGAAGTGTTCAGTTTTATGTCACTAGCAAGTCAAAAGGAGATGTAAATGATAATTCTTGAAGTGTGAAAAAGAATGTGGCCATTTTCAGATGAGCTGTGATCCAGTTTTCTTGGAAATAGGTACATTTTGGGGAGAATGGAGGGCTGTTGCTTTCCTCCCCACAACCCCCTCTGGAAGTAACAAGCTTATTGCATTTTACACCCAGGTGTTTGCCATAGAATCTGACACATAACCATGCCCTGGAAAACTATAAAACAATATAATTTATAGAAATAAACTGAGTGAGAATCATTATTTTTTATTGGTACCACTTAATGTGCAGAAAAAGCATACTTTCCAAAAATATGGAATAAACGTTCTGTTAGCCTTATTGGGTCCAAATGTTAGGGTTTAAATTATTTTACTATGCAAACTTTCTTTCATATCTTGGCAGTAGTGATTTCCATTTTTATTCCTTTGGTATCCATAATCTTATTAGAATCAAAAACATATGCTTTGAGATCATTGGACAGACCCCTTCTCCCACCCTACCCCCTTTCTCTCTATGTTTAAAAAATGCACTGAAAAGACTGACACTCCACTATTGAGAATAACAGGAATGGTACAGGAGAAAATGATGCAAACTACCAAGTCTGAATGGGAAAATTGTTTGAGAAGTGTGTTTTGGTCTTCATGATTTTGATTTGGAAGTCATTAAAGGTGCAAAAGTCTCCAAGCTTCCTACTGGCTGCCATTTGGAGCCTCACTCCTTCTCCTGCAACAGGAGGTGCTCGCACCAGTATCACAGATTTACAACATGAAAAAGAGTACAGGCAGATTTGAACTTTATAACACTTTTGGGGAAGTAATTCTTGCTGCAGCCCTTACATCTTGATGTTAGGCAATCGTATCTGTGGGGCTGAAATGTCAGCTCATTGCTATAGATTTATGAATACACTTTTTTTTTTTTTTTTATTAGTAGAGAAATGACAAAGTTCTTAACATGCAGCCTGGCAGTTTGGTAAAATGTATTCCACCTGGTTGCATTTAAGCCATGGCTTACTCAGCAGATGAAAAAGAGTTGGTGGCCTTTGTTTGGATATTTTCATGATAGTAGACAGTTTTTTTTTTCCAATTTGTCATTATGAAAGCACATATATTTCCATTAAATTTGTTGTCATGACAAGTTCTTATGATTACAGATAGAAGCTTAGAACAAAGTACTTGTTTTTCTCTTCTGAAGCATGTACTGCATCCTTTTATTAATCTGTGGTGTATTCTACATGAAACAAGCTTTTATTTCTTCTGATGTCCAAAGTTGGAATAACAGTTCAAATTCCTGTCAATAATGTGAGGGAAATATAAATCAAACTGGTTGCAAGTACTCCAGAAGCTCTAAGGCTGTACTTAAAAATTTCAAACGTTCTGTGGTATGTAGATTCACTGTAAATGCCCCCAAACCATCTTAATTCCCACTGCCAGTGACATCATATAATGGCTCTTTGAACAAAAGTAGAAATATTTAATGTTAAGTACAGTCCAAACCCTGAATTTTTTAAGGGAGCTGACATTTACTGAATTGCAACCCATCAACTAATAACACTTAGAAACATCACTGGGGATATGTGAGTTTTTGCTATATTTTTAGCAAGAAAAAACTTGCAACTTGTGCTTCTCTAATGACATTTTTAGATAATCTCCTTTTGAGATCTGCACTCTGCTTTCAGCTGGATGAAGAGTCCTCACTAATTTCATAGAGGTTGTTAAATACCTTCTGGATATAGAGGGTGTTGAGGACATTAAATAAATTCAGCTAGCATAGCCACACTTAGAAATGGTCATTGAGAGGTGACAGGCTCTTGGTTCTTTTTCTGTTTGGACCACAGTATTATTCTGATATCTTTCAAAATTGTATTTAGATTGTATTATATGTTATGATTCTGATGAGTTAGAGAGCTAGGCAAGATTTAAACCCATTGCTTTAAAGATGTCATTTGATTTCATAGTTTTGTTTGATCCAAATGTACTCTGCTTGCTCCACTACCAAGAGTTGTGAGGTGGTATTATACCTTGAACTTTTACAATTTATGTGTGTGTAACACAAAATTCGCAACTCAACCCACTTCTGAAATAGTTTCAGCTTTTCAAGAAAAAGGAACTTTTAATCCAGAAAAGCCACATCCCTTGTCAGAAGGGGAGTTGTACCAGCTTCATGGGCACGTAATCCAAGCACAGAAGGGGATCAGGGTTGCCCCCAGTACCTTTTACAGCTGATGTGAAGAGAGCCATCCCTCAGCCTGAGTTCATGTCACTTAGTGGAACACCTGCAGACAGCATGTGCTTTCTCCATATCAAAAGCCAGGCACTTCCAGAAAGTTGGATGTTCCCCCTCTCTCACCACTGTGTCCATAGCCTGAGATGACTGATTCCTGAATTTTACCCAGTTTGTAGGCCATGCTGTTTACATTATCTGCTGATGAAACTGAGGAACAACAATTGTGGTTTGTTTGAACTTGTCATGAACTAAACCCGTTTGTTAAAGTGAAAGTAGTGGCTGAACTATAAACTCAAGGAAAACTTATCAAAATGTGTATGTAAGACTCCAATCTTTGTATTTGGTGACCAAAATAAATGGAATTGAATAGAAAAAAGGAAGAAGGACATTGATTTTAGGTAGGACTAACACTGCTCCTCTACAAGTAATTTTAAGGCACCTGACTAGAAGACAAATATAAATTCTTTCTGGTATTTTTTAAAATGGTTATTGAACATACTTTCTGCATGATGGAGAAATGATTTCAGCTATAAATAGGAAACTTTTGAAGATAATTAACAATGATTTTTTTTTCTTCCAGAAAACATCCGTAGAAATAACAAAATTAAAACAAAAATATTTTGCTGAAAAAGAGTAACTTTTCCCAGAAGACATGAAGAGTGTTTTTCATTAGTATGAACCATGGGAAATATTGCAGCTTCGTCAGTGAAGGCCTGACATACGATTTCTATCAAAGACACATTTCATTTACCCTCAGCTTATTCAGCACTACTCTTATACAATGTTCCCTACCAGCTGTTGTTGCTGCTGTTTGCTGGTAATTGATTGCTTTGTTCCTGGCCTGAGAAATGGTGTCACTTAGCACTTAAGCTTCTAATGGGCTACCAGTTTCTTCCTTCACCAAATATTAATAGTGCCAAAAATTACGAAAGGTCCTAACAAAACTTGGGATGCAAGTAAAGTTTTAAGTTTTTTTGCTTAATTTCATCCTTCCCCACATGAATTATACTGCAGTGAGTATTCCTGACCCTCTAAAATAACACAAATTTGCTAAAGTATCTGCTTCCTTATGTATCAGCCACATGTTCTATTTTTATCTCAGCGGTGCATCCAAGAAGTCAAATTACCCATTACTAATGGTCATGTGGCTGTAGCAGCTGAGATTCCAGAAAATGCCGAGAAAATGCCTGAAAATGTCTTTGGGAGCATACAAGAAAAGCACAAGTCTGCATGCTTTGCAGTTAGCGATTAGATGAAGTAATCTAAATACTTTTTTTTTTTTTTGAAAGCTCTTTAAAGAGTAGCATTCACGGCCATTCTTGCTATGGATTTTCATTCTGACACCATTTACTTGTCTAACACGAGACCATATTACGCAGTCATGTCAATGAGACTTCAGTAGCACTGAAGCACCAGCACTTGTCAAAGTCATGAAAAAGGACAAACTCTTATTGATTTACTTTTTCAGTAGAATGTTTTTTATGAAATTGAGGTCTTGAGGATTCATAGTCAAAACATACTATTAAAGTGATAAATTCAAGCACAGAAATGAGACTAATAGATTATTGCAGGATTGTTTCTTCTCAGAGGGTTTTGGGTTTTTTTTTGTAGTTAGTGAGGTGGAATGTGCATGTTTATGTTTATTTGAAATTAAGCAATACTTAACTTTAATTCATGCTATATTTAAATATAATTGATGTGTCTGGTCTGTATGTGGCTGGCTGACAGTCCTATTGTCAATGCTACCACCCTCATTCGCACAATGTCTTCCAGAAAATTTGGGAGTTCTGGAAAAACTCCATGCCACATGATCTCCCTAAAGGGTCAGAAATTTTTATTTACTCAGCTATGTTAATGCCTGGAGTTAATGAGATCTTCATTAGGAAAATAAGACCACTTTATATAGAAAAGAAGAAGCCACAAGAAACTGATGGTGTTCAGATTGGGTAAATGCCACACAGTATAAAAAATGCTTTGGAATTTGCCTAATAACACATTCTATAATTAGATTATGCCCCAACATTCCTGTTAATGATGCAAAGGAAGCTAGATAGGCATTAAACATTTGATAGCTTTTATTGCAGACAGGAGGAAAAAAAGCGTTCATTAGTTCTAATAAGTGCAAGTACTGAGCAATTCACTGGTAAGAGTGCAAGTCAGTTTATAGTTACAGGCGTAAGATCTGGACCTAAATGCACAGAAAGAAAAGCCCCACATTTTTCTTCAGTGGTTCTAACCACAAGAATTTAATAAATATCATTTCCTCTTCATGTGTGTCCAAAGGCAAAGGTGAAGAGAATTTTTAAAATCTCAGCAAGATGAACTTGTACTGGATGTTGTCCAGTCTTGTAATACTGCTTTTAAAACATAGACTATTCTGCAAAGGAAAGAATCAATCCCCTGCTCTGTGTTCAGATGCTGACCACTGGGAGTTTTTTCTAATTAATGAGTAAACATCAAACCAGAATATTGCTCTGAAAGGCATAAGTTGTGGATGTGCATTGACCATTATCATTGTCCTGGGTCTGTTCGCTGGGGCATCAGAATGACTCTCTGATCCCGCATGCAGGACTCATCAGAAAGGCTTGGCGTCATGTAATACTAACATAAACAGTTTATAGTAAAGGAAATTGGGATATAAAATATCCGAAGAGGAGAATGTAGACACAATGTGTGTTTCAAAAGCGCATTTGAGACTTCGCTGAAAACCAAAAGAGGAAAGATTATTGAAAAAAAATTTGTACAAATATCTTGTCCATGTTTTTTCTGTTCTATGCCAATCTGCTATTAAATTACACTGCAATTAGCATTTCTAAACCATAAACATTTGTACCATGACAATATACCTACAAAATATTTAAATAAGGATTTTCAAAAGGCACAATGAAAATTCTGCCTGACTCTATATTCTTCTCCTTGAATTACATTCTCAAAAAGATAAATTTTTACCACCAGTTTTCCCTGAAGTACATTTTGCATCTGGGTGAAAGTGCATCATTCTTGTACCCATGCCAAAGTCCCTGTCTTTTCCTGCCCCTACCCAGAACAGGCTTTCCTTAAGATCTCTGTATTCAGAGCCAAGTTTCTGTGTGTTTTTCGTAACACTGTAATAATAAAGGGAAAAAAATGCATGCTAGTGATGAAAATATTGACTTCATTCTTTTGGGAGACACCATCACTGGGTGAAATCCCTGTTTTATAATTTCACAGCCAAGTGAACACAAATTGCTGACTGTTGGGTCCTGCATCAAAGCAGCCAGGAACTTAAGCTTAGGAACTTCCTTGAGAAACACCATCTCCTAAAGAGATCTCTAAGGAAAAGATGGAAATGGAAAAACAAACAAACAAACCCCCCTCGTAAATAAAAATAAACAGTCAATAGATTATATAGAAAACACAAGAGAGTTCCTTTTAACACTTTATAGTGGCAATGTTAAATTTATGGTCTTGGAGTTTTTTTGTATATGTGGCCCAGTCTTTCCTTCTTGTTTGTTCTGGCTCAGGTACTGAATCCATCTTCCTTGGTGTTTCTAACAAATTAATAATTGCAAAAATGGAATATTTAGCTTTGGCATAAACCCACAAGGAAGTGTTTTGAGGACATTTGGTCAAAACCACTTTTCTTGAGTTGTAAGTATGAAACAATATGCTCCTCACAGCTGCTATGGCAATAAAATCTGTACTTTAAGCCTGACTTTTGTATCTCTCATTGATTGTTCAAGTTCAAGTCAAGTTTCAAATAGATTGCTTCAGTAGCTTTAGAGTTCTGAATACTTAACATACATAAACATTTCTTCAGCTAAAACAGCCTAAACAAATTCCAAATTTGGACAATTTCAGGACATTCCAGAGCCTCTTCTGGCCTCTGAGTTGGTGACAGACTAGTGTAATCCATCTGTGTGATGGCAAAATGTGACAGCCTTGGCCAGGAATCAGGGTCTCTTTATGCAAAGGCAAATACAGGTCCAAGACGGAAAGATGCACTATTGCAAACTCGCAGCTAAACATAGACCACTATGAATATTTATGATTACTGTGTGATTCTTGTAATAATAAAGACGAGCTAAGATGTAAAGATAGATAAATAAATCTCTGAATAACACATTTTTCTCTCTGTAAAATAAGCCTTCCCCAGCAATTTTCTATTTTATCTTTTTTCATCTTAGCCCTGACCCGTGCCCTTTGCTTGCATAAACACAAAACGGGGATGTTTAATGTGCACAGAAGTCTATTCTCAAGAACACCCTTAACCACCAGAAAAATACTAAAATTAAAAGCAAACGTCCAAAATTAATTTGAAATAGGCTTTGTCTATTTTACTTTGTACAGCATGTTTTCAGAGGGATTTAACAGATCTTTAAGTACAGAAAAGAACATTTGCTGTTCTAAGCCAATGAATACCAAGGTTCATTGCTTTGCCCTCAGATAGCCATGTATTGAGTGCAGAGGTAAGTGAAACCTATGCACTTCATCTCTCAAGAGAGGCAACACAGAAATTAAGGGCACTGAAAGGTGAAGATGCATTACCTGTTCAAGTGTAGATCCAGTGGAGCTGAACCCTCCTTATGGAAAGAGAGAGGAAAATTGAAAATTATTAGAGATTATTTTATCAGTTCCTTAAGCTTTAAAACCTCACACTGTGCAACTTACCATCTATTTCTCTGTTAAGAGGATGGAAAGATCATCCTCCTAATTTATCTCTGCTTCTTTGTTCCCCTGCCATTCACACTCCTAGCACTCAGAGCCCAGGGAAGAAAACAAAACAAGAAAACCCCAAAAAAGGCCAAAATTTGTGGATGCAGATTTCCTGCAGTGCTTTATTTTTATTTTTTAATAATGAGGAGCCCTTTGTATCCTGTCTTAACATTTTAGGACTCTGCCTTTCCAATGTCTTGAATTATATTGAGACCACAGCATCCTTCCTGTCATTCAAGTGAAATCCTCCACAGAACTCCCAATGACCTTATTTATCCCTTAATAAGCTGGCTATGATATCTATTCTTAACTATGGCTCTGCTCTCAAGACAGGAATTCCTGTGTGTAATGACTGCAGATTTGGGGTGATATTGGAATACATAGAACAGATACGGTGTGATTCTTGGGATATCATTCTCAGAGGAAGGTGCTGATCCAATGATCCTGATAAGTCCCTTACAGCTCAGTATATTCTATGATTCCATGAATATTATCTAAGGTTTGGATTTCATATGTGTCATTTTGGAAAGGAAAGGTGTGACCAAGATAAGTAGACCCATGTCCCTATTCATAACAGCAAGTCTTTATGTAAAATTCGTACCTCTTTTTGCCCATCAGAAAACTTCTCTCAAATCTTTACTCTACAGATTGATGCAAAAATAATGTTTAAAAGTAAATCACTAGGTAGAATTATCATGTCTTATTGAGGATTGCAGGGTTTTTGCAAAACTGGTGAAATGGTTTCTCCCAAGTATTACGGTGTAAATAAGCAAACAATTTGATTAGTACATAGTTTATAACACAGAATTGAATGATACTGTTTTTAAAGTTTAAGTTTTCTTATTTTTAAAATCTGACTACATCTTCTTGCCATCAAATTTCATCATGATTTCATCAACAAGACAGAGAGTACCTCCATTCTTAAACTTTTAATAAAATGATTGAATGAGAGGGTTGTTGCTTGCATTGCAGTACAGCTAAAAATTTAATATGAGTTAGACAACTTCCTGAAAGAGCTCTCATAGCCTGGTCTACCCAGCAGGTCTCCATCCTGTCTTCATGCAAGTCTTTTCCTAGGAGATATGTTGAGTTCAGCCCAACAGGTTTCTATCATTTTATCACAGGATCAGACCCTGATCCTGATACCTTTTTCAAAGCAGTCTTGTGGTATTGACTTACTCAAGACCACCCCAGAAACTGTCTGATACCACTCAGTTGTCTGTAGTCATTCTACATCCACTGATTTAGGTACCTCTGACCTATTTCTGAAGTCACCTCCAAAGAGATCCTGTCTCTAGAAACCTCATCTCAAGAACTGAAAAGATGCTTAAAAACATCTTGTCTCCATACATTGGCAAGTCACTTAGTCTACACTAAAGAAAGAGCAAGATTGTCGTGGTCCTGAAAATTGTTATGACCATGATAATATAGAAGTTTCCTGGTTTTTGCATCCTAGGAAGGTCTTGATTTGCAACTGAGATGAAATGTCTCAGAGTTCATAATACTTCACATTTCCTCCTTCCTTTTTTGTTTTAATAACAAGTAAAACTTTAATTTTTTTCCCAAGGTTTTCTAGAAAAAGATAAACCATATCTTTCAGGACTAATTTAGGAAGAATTGATCTTGCTTTTCCTCCAGGGATTGGAATAGATGATGTTTTGAGATCCCCACTATTCTGGTTTCTGTAACTTCGTGGTTTATCATCTTGAAGACTTTTTATTAACACTGATTTCTTGTTATGCCCTGAAAAATTTATTAAAATGTTATAGGGGCTAAGGAAAGAGGTGCAGTTAGGAAGAGTTTAGTAGATAGATTCCCAAATTCTTGCAGATGTCAGCCAGCTATGTTATAGGTGATCATCTTTCCTCTGTAACTCTCTTATGTCTCATTCATGTGACATGGAAACAATTACAAGAAAATGCAGATGTAGATTCCAGTAATCTCTTTGGAATAGATAAGTAGACTTTGAAATAATTTACAAATGATGCACAAAATCTGTGAGCCATCTGCTCACTGTTGGGGAAAAAAACCACATTTCTCCCAACAGGCTTTTTATATACAGAATTGCTCTTTTCACACAGCAAGGAGGAAAACAATAGATATCCAGCAGTCTGGAATGCAACTCACTCACACGCGCTGGAGAGCTGCATTGTGATCAGCTCTCGTGCAAGTAATTAGGGCTAGAGCTGTGTGTATATTAGGAAACTGTTTTTTCCTCAGCCACATGTGCAGCCAGGGAAAGGACCACTCACAGCAAGAACTGCCTGTGCTATCTGTTCTCCAAACTGTAAATGAATTGAGGTGAATGTTAAATGGAAGAAGGCAAGGCGGCATTATAAACCACACGAGGTGCTACCTATACTGCAATACCTGCTTCTGTCAACCTCTTGGCAAACTTGAAAACAACCTCTGGTCTTATTCCTGTATCTTAGAGAGCTCTGCCTAAGCAAATATTTGACAAACTTAAAAGACTTTTGTATTCAGCATGTGAAAAAAAATCTAATTCAGAAGTAGGAAGGAGCTTTGTTATGCATTGTCCTTGCATTAGCTGATTCAACAGTTAAAATTCCTTTGAACTAGGAGTGTGTAAACTGCACTCTAAGAGTGATGGTCTAGAGGTCTTTTGTCTGATTCTTAATCGTGTAAGTCACATAAATATCGCTAATGTTTGCACAAGCCAAGTCACAGCATTCTTGGTGGCAGAATTGTCAGCCTAGACTCTGCTGATCTACAGAGGATACTTCTCCACTGTGAGTCATAGTCTGCACGTGGCTATATCAGCACTTCTGATTTTCTTGACAACCCCATCTGTGTCTGCTGGCAACACTCCCTAGGTTTGACCAGAGTGGAAACAATTCAGAACAATTCTGAAGCAATGAAATGCTGGTTGTCAAATAATCAGATTCCCAGGAAGACAGTGTCTCACCACAGATGACAGTCTCATTCTTTCTGCCAGGGAGATCTTGCTGAAAAGTCCTGGTGAGAAAAAGACAAAATATGGGGTTGGTGGGATCTGATGTGAGTTATAAAGGGGTGAAAGGGATTGTGGTACAGTGGGAGGTCAGCTGAGCTCTCAGCATGCGCCACCATTCTGACTGAAGTGTCTTCATAGTGACAGGTATATGGGCTGTAGACTCCCAGATGCCATACATGGTTTTCTCTTGGTGTTGCATATCAACAGCCAAATGTGAAACTAGTGGGATCAGAGTGGAATCCATTATGTTGATAACTGGTAGTAGAGGTCAAGGGTAGAGTCCTGAAAAGAAAGGGTGCAAATTCCCACATGGATCTGGAATACTTAGCTATTAAATCACAGAATCACAGAATCACAGAATCATGAGGTTGGAAGAGACCTCTAAGATCATCAAGTCCAATCTATGCCCTAACACCTCAACTAGACTATAGCACCAAGTGCCATGTCCAGTCTTTTTTTAAACACATCCAGAGATGGTGATT